>JAQFYQ010000061.1:0-23919 GCA_034694885.1 Buchholzia appendiculata | reverse complement strand
CAATTTTTGTCCCCCTCCCCAAGGGTTTCAGGTACGCAGTCTGCGTCACCGGATATGCCTGTGGACGCCCCTGGCACTGCCTTATAGTATAGAGGCTGCAACAGTTACTGTACAGTCTATAGTGCTCGAAGGCTGTCAATCAATGCGAAACTAAATTTACCGGCTTACATTCTCACACAGATAGCATCGTCCACACATACACTATAATGGCCACACTGTGGTAATCGAACGAGTCTACATTTCCACGTCTCCTACTGAAGATAGTAATTTTTATCATGGGCGTGGTCAAACCACCGAGCAATTTATGATAGCAATTTGAATTTGAAATATGAGATTGTCAATAGCGCGAGCCGATTGATTTTTCGTTTTTTTCTTACAAATATCATAATTAAAATAATTTTTTAAATAATTATATTTATTACCCTTGCGTTGTTTGTGTTGCTTGTCCGGGGGCGGAGAGTTAGGCAGAAGTTAGGCAGAGACCGGAAGTACTAATCGTTCGGACGTGTATAGAGATACAACCGTGTTAGTGGTTCCGTGCATGTTCCACGCCCGGCTGTTGCACGGCTATTAGGGAGGATTAGGATTAGGATTAGGTGAAGGAGGGCCCGCCCCCGTCTCAGGTTGAGGAGGGTCCCCCCGTCTCGCCCATGATGGGTCTGTACGGGTTCATTCTGTTCGCTGCCAAGGTCTGGAGCTTCATCTGCTACTGCGTCCGTCGTCAACTACGCACGGTAAGTTCTCTCTTGACGCCGGCAAGTCCTTGCACGACAGTGCCGGGTTTCCAAAATTTCATTTGGGTTAAATTAGTGTTAGGATTAGATGAATTGATTTGATATTGTGCTTATGAGTTGAGCAGGTTATGTAACAGGAGATATTGTCACTGTTCTAATGCGTGCAGGGTAAATTCTTTTCGCGAATATTTTGTTGTAAAAACAGTTGATTGCTGAATACTTTGAGATTTGAACGTATCATTTGAACATTTCGCAGAAGAGCGGCAGTATCCCGGCTTTTCGTGTAAGGCAGAATGCATGCAGTGTTTGGAGCAGTATGACAAGCATTGTACTGCAGCAGCTGAAAGCAGACGGCCAGTTGAACTAGTATGCTGACCGTCACTGTGAAAAGAAGTGCTAACTCGGGTGTGAGACAGATTAACATTGGAACTATCGTGAAGTGATGAAGGGCGTTAACCGTTTAGTGCATCTCCTTGCAACGTAATTCTGTAATGGTGTATCTCGTTAAAATACATTCAAAATCATACAGTCTGACTACTTAATTACATTTCACATGCATGTGATCTAACTATGCTTTCAGATATATTAATTGTAACAGTCGTCACGAAATGTGTTTTGGCTATGTCGTTGATTTATAACGGCTCTTGTGACGACTTCAACATCTGTCCTTTGGAGGTTTTACAGACATCCAGACTGTCACACATCGTCGATTCATGCTTGTTAACGAGGCTCAGCGCTGCTCTGCAAGCACTCCGTGTGGCAGACATTAAAACTTTCGACTGCCTGATTCGCTATATTGGCATTTGAGCAAACAAAGACAACATATGTTCTTTAAGGAAGAGTGTTTGTATGGACTATGCATTTACAGGATAGCGAAGGTTTGGGTTTGACTTGGGGAAAAATAACTGGGAAACGAAAGACGAGGAGACATGTTGATGATGATAGGTGGATGACAAGCAGAGTAGGCAAGTTGAAGCAGACTGAGAGACATAGACGGCAAGTGATAGGGGTTTAGCATGAAATGGATATGGTAGACAGAAGGACCTAGACAGGGTCACGGAGAGCAACAACGAGAGACAGAGAGAGATTACTAGATGGTGACCGAAAGATAACAGCGTGAATTGTGCCTGCATGAATAAAAGATTACACAGGGAGCACTCTTGACATTGATGACATTAGAGAGTTCATTGCAATACCAGCTGCGATTTAATGAAGCTAATGATTGACGACCTTTGTGATTTCGACAACCCTCAGTGCTTGTGTTGTCGACCACATTGATGAATTACCCAACGTGCTGAAGGGTTGGGGTACAATCACAATTTTGCTAATTTATCATCACTATCATCAGCATAATGATAATCGCCAGCATCAGCAACGATAGCAATATTTTGTATCAACCATGTTCATCTTCAGCACTCAGTCTCAGTTTCTCCTCGTCTGATTTCACACTCTCCATCATAGTCTATCAACTCACTGGTGTTCAAAGACCTGGCTATGATGCCGATTTGAGCAACAATTTATCTGCCCATTGCCTAGACGGAAAGACTACATTACATCCTATACTTTTGTTCTGCCGAAGACTATTTTAAAAGCCAGATGCAGACGGTTATATCTGGATCGTGAGAAGCAACAAGTGATTTTTATATTGAACAGGATGGTTAGATGGATGTGTGCTGTATAAATTCGGCATAGTCTGAACATTAGGCGTACTAAGTTCTTTTAGAGCTTGTGTAAAACGCTGATGTAGGATATATTTTCGTGTGAGCTGTAATTATTGTTAATGGTTCGGTCATATGTAACGTTTAAGACAGAAGGACGTTGAGTAGGTAACTGCTTATCAGTCGTTGGATGTATTGGTCCAGGCGATATAGAGGCATAGATATGTAGAAAGACTTTAAATATTGGAGTGTGTTGCAAAAGAATTTGAAGTTTGGCATCAATAAAAGTCGACCTCGTTGTCAAAACTGTTTTAGCCTGTGCTGATGTGGAAATGTGCACAGATGATGGTTCGTGTTGATTATTGTGACGATTTTTTTGGGGGGGGATTTTATATTCGTCAGCCCTTCTCTTCATCTGCACACTTGATGCCTTCCTCAAATTATCAACGGTTCAAATTTGTTTGCATCTCTTTCGATTAGGCTACCATTTATCCTTCTATTATATATCATTCTAATCCTGAAGGCAATATCCCGTTATTGCATGCTTGATCCAGTTTTTGGAGATGAAAATTAATGTAGTGATTTGCAGATGTTCAGTTGGATTAAAAAGCTAGTCCATATTGTTGCATTAATACTGATCAAATTTTAATTTTTCTTGCATTGTTCAATTGAGCAGTTCTGTGCTTGTAGCACAGATATAAAAATGCTTAGTCGGTTGCATCATTTCTAGACATCCACTGTTAAAAAGCCGATTCCAATGCTGGAATGAATCTATGTTGATGTTGCGGTTAGTAAGTAGACAGTGTGATCAGGTTACTGTTTCTGCAACGCTACACTGTGCCCCAAGTAGAGATAGCATAGATAGATAGCAGTGCACAGGTGTTGACTGTAGCTGTACTACCATGTGCTCCACTGAAGCTGCTCTCTATTGAATGTTGTATGGTTTTGTTTAGGTTATACAATACCAGACGATCCGGTATCCGAATGTACCTGTCTCGTATATACACAGAAATAGGCTAGGTAAGTCTTCTAATAGGATTTGATGTAAATGTTGTACGGTGTTACGTAGCCTCATGCTGTTTGTGAGTGCGGATGGATTTGTACATGTGCTTGCGGTGATGTTTTTCCGTGTGAATGCATTTGTACTATACACTTGTATATGTGTGTGTAGTGTGTATGGATACATAATTTGTGTTTATTTTTCATGATCTAAGTATTACGGTTTATGTATGTAATTGATTTAAATATTGAAACTTTTGCAGACTGTATTTCTTACTTTGCACGCCGTTGTGTCTTGTACTGTCGTCATCTATTGTTCCACCTGTCTTTCTTTGTTTGTTCGTGTCTCTTTTGGTGTCTGTCTGTCTGTGTCTCTGTCTGTCTGTCTGTCTATCTGTCTGTCTCTGTCTGTCTGTCTGTGTCTCCATTTGACATTCATTTGGTCTTGATTAGGTCTTCTCTCTCTTTCTGCAATATTTAGACAACGGTTTGATTTTATTGTGCAATAGTTTAAAATTATTGTGCAATAGTTTAAAAATTATTGTACAATAGTTTGGTTCGAAAGTTTATATTTTTCAGTTTAATCTCTTTTGATTAGGTCTAATTGATTAGGTCTCAATACAGACTCCAAACATTACAATTGCAATTAATTTCATTTCATTTAGCATAAGAACAGAAAGAATAATAGGCGACTGATGGAGATGTGAAATTTCTTTGTCTTGATTGTGGCTTGTGAGCCGGTTTGAGTTAATGGACTAACAAAGTACCACCTAGAAAGAAATTTGCATGCTTAGGTAAACCAACAAAGAATCATATTGTCATAATATTTGTCTGGCTCTTCTGTATAATTCTGCTGTAGAATAAGTGTGTTTTTAATCATATATCTGGGCACATGTGATGTCTGTTTAAATACACGGACGCATGTTGGCGGAATTGTTATATGTAATGGAGCACGATCATCGGTGCATTCATCCTCTAAAATGAGATACGGAATGAATTGAGTGACGAAATACTGGTCAGACCTTGTCGTTTGCTACATTTAAGCGGGACCTTAAGACACGATTGTTCGATACTGCATTTAAATACTAGCACAGTACTTGCCACTAACGCCTCTGATTCAGCTCTAGTTGTTGAAACCGGTGCTTGTTATCAAATTTTATATTGTAATGGAATAGTATTTTTCTTTGCGCTGTGTGCACAGCTGCTGTGAAGCGGAAGACGCTGGTACTAGACCTGGATGAGACGCTCATCCACTCACATCACGACGGAGTCCTACGACAGACAGTCAAGCCTGGCACTCCACCCGACTTTGTCCTCAAGGTATTCACGATGAGACTTCATTGAATGAGTCATTGCATGGATCATTAGTCATTCAATGACTTGACTTTATTGAATGAGTCATTGCATGGATCAATAGTCATTTCATGATTTCCTTTTTTGAACGGGGCACTCGCATATAGCTATTTGAAACATAGTCCCTACTTCAACTTTGTTTCTCTGTTTATCCTTCGTCTTTTATTAAGCAATGTGTAATGAATTTTTTTGTGGACGGAATGCGTACAGGCCTCGATAACATCTGAGTCTCGACAACAAGTTTAGACTGGTCTTGATCTGCCATGCTTCTGCAGGCTAGAAACCTAAAAGGACAATTCAGCTCTCTGATCACTTATCGAAATGCAGGCTTTATTTAGCTCGAAGGTTTCACAACACTGCAACTAAAGAAGATAATTGTGATTTAAAAATTTTTACAGACGCCCCCTCCCCCCCCGTCCTGACCCTTCTACTCCCCTAGAAATTTGGAAGACTTAGGAATAGGTTGGATGTATGACTAGCCACATTCCCCTTGAGGGTTTGGAGGCCTCTATCGGGGCCGAATAGTTTCTGCAAACCTTTTGCCGGATCAGTGCTGTTTGTCCTCAAGACATTGTCCCTGATGGGAGTCTCGCAGAGGCATTTATTATCACGGTCAAGGTACTAGGGGACTTCCTTTGACTTCAACCGACCGATACTTTCCATCGGTCAGTCGAAGTCATGAACAACAAGCTATAAGTCGTGTCTACTTCTGGGCTACAGTCAAAGAAATATGCAGGAAGTTATGTTGCTTACTCTCCGGTGAACAAGTTGATATTGTTATTAAATGATCAGATTTTTCCTGTCATGATTTGATGTGTAGCGTGTACTGATTGCAATCGCTAGTGAATGTTGCATATAGGTAGTCAGACAGAAAGATTTGCCTTGACTGATGCATGTTGGTTACAGGTAGTCATAGACAGACATCCAGTTCGGTTCTTCGTGCACAAGCGGCCACACGTCGACTTCTTCTTAGACGTCGTAAGTTGTGTTTACTTTCATTTCATACTCTACAGAACTGTGCAAGTCGATGTACACCCTAGCAAGCATTTTATTTTGTGGGAGTATTACTCCTGAAATTATTCTGATGTGGGGGCGGTAGCGACTACAAAAACCTACATCATTGCAAGAAATGTAATTGTTTCGGGGGGTTTGTTTTGTCCACTCTAGATTCTAAAGTATTCTATTTACTGCACACTATCGTTGCTAGTCTTGGTCCTTCAATTGCAGATTCACATCCAAGTCTATTGTTCATCTGTAGGCCTATATAATTCATTTATGGATATACCAGGTTATTTCTAAGGACTCAAATTCTTTAGCCCAGTCGGTGTTCTTTCTTTACTTACCGCATTGGAGTCTCAAACTGTCTGATTGTTCAGTGAGGGTTGTAAGAGACATTTCTGAGAAAGGCGATAGAAGAGTCTATACATCTGTTGTTGCCATGCTGGTTAGCCGCTGGTATGAACCAGTGATATTAGCCGCTAGTTTCTATGCATGCAGTTGTTGCCATGCTGGTTAGCCGCTGGTATGAGCCAGTGATATTAGCCGCTAGTTTCTATGTATGCTGTCGTTACCATGCAGATTAGCCGCTGGTATGAACCTGTGGTATCCACTAATTTCTATACATATTGTTATTGGAGTGACCGAATAGATCAGTCGTTAGCACTCAAGCCTCGCAGCGAAGAGATAGAGGGTTCGCCTCCCTGCAACGACTGATTGTATTCGGTAGCAAACCTTGGCAAATTGTTAACGCTCCATTGCCTGTACGAGAAGGACCTTTGGCCACCCACCGGTGCTCATCGGCCTAGTCGGCAGGTGGTTGTCATGCGTAGTAATACGTAAGACAAATAACCATCGCCAGGACCTGTCTTCGGATAGAGCGCCATCATCATCATCATCATCATTGCAGTGCAGGTTAGCTGCTGGTATGAGCTGGTGGTATTAGCCGTTAGTTTCTATACATTCTGTTGTTGCCGTGCAGGTTAGCCGTTGGTATGAGTTGGTAGTCTTCACGGCCAGCATGGAGATCTATGGTGCTGCTGTTGCTGAGAAACTCGACCGGAATCGGGGGATACTGAAACGTCGGTACTACAGACAGGTGAGAGAGACGGATCCATTGCTAAACCTGTACACCTGCATGTATTTACCTGTACACCTGCATGTATTTACCTGTACACTTGCGTATATGTATCTGTACACCTGAATGTATTTATTGTCGTATGTGACTTGACAATTCAGTAACTGGAACATTGAGTGCCCGAAAGCTCAGTCAGTCATGCGTTTGCGTTGCATTCAATAGGTCTCTGGATCTATTCTCAGGCCTGGATGTGTTGCCGGTAATGCAATTGGGCAAATGTTTGATGCTCCGTCCTTGATACAAAGCATTACGACGAGAGTTTATCGTCTTTCAAGCCGTCACTGAAAACCTTCCTGTATGATAAGTTTTACACTGCGAAGGTTGCAAGAGTCTGACTATTGTTTTGTTTACATTGAACTGTTCTTCCTCGCGCCTTCCAATTCGTGTTCCCCTGGAAAGCAAGCGTGTTATAAATGCTTGATTATTATGTTATTATTATTATACGAGAAATTGATACGAGCTGTAAAAGACCAGATGGTAAGTGAATAGGCGGCGACATATCTAGCACACTGGCTCGGGATAGCTGAAGCACACGGGATGTAAAGCTGGGGGGTGTCAAGTGATATCAGGACCCAGGCAACCTTAATATAGATGATGCATAATACTCTATTTGGCTCTCATTTATGTATTGTTAAAAAATGACAATGGCAATGTTATGTGATGCGACCGAAGATAATTATAGTTATGATCTGGGGCCTCTGTTCCCCCCCCTCCCAAGGTGGTTGGAGCGCCCCTAAACAAAAATAGTTTCAGCTGTGAACTTCCCCCTCCCCAGGCACTTGATTCTCTCTAGTGTAACACCTCCTCCCCGAGCTTAAACTTCTCCATCCCCTATAGAGACCCCTGATTACAATTATAATGATGACGATGAATGTACCCATATAGGAATGGGCATTTTGCTCGCCATGCTCTTCTAGGTGAGCTGTGAGACTATAAATATCAGGAACTGAGTTAAGGAAGATTGTGGCGATATCTGGCCAAGTCTAGCATAGAGTATTGAACATATGATGGTGATGATGATAATTATAATTATGATGATGATGTTGTTGACTGTTGTAGCATTGCCAGTTTGAACTGATTAGCTATACAAAGGATTTGTCGGCGATCAGTTCCGACCTCTCCAGCATCTTCATCATCGACAATTCCCCGGGCGCCTACAGGTCATATCCGCGTAAGTAGCACATTGCATCGTACTCACTTATTTAGATTTATGGGTGTTTTTCAATTTGCATATTATTCTTCATCATCATCACTCGTTCATATATTCTAGTACTAGCATTCCCAAGATGTCTGTGATGAAGGAACCAAAGAGCAGAAAGGAGGGCTAGAGCCGTCGATTTTGAGCAAGATGCCGCAATGGCATACAGCTGTTGACAAATCTGTGCATAATGAGGTCTCAGGGACGTTATTCAAGTCTTTACCTATGCTCATCACTGACAACATGCAACAGGGAATAGTAGATCATAAAGGGTGATAATGATGTGGTAAAGCTATAGCAGAGGATTTGTGTCCTTTCCTGTTTTATTTGTTATGTACATTGTACGCCTGATGATTATATTTGTATTCGTCGACAAAGTCCGTTTTTATTTTTTCAGATGCTTCAAAGACGTTAATCTAATAAAATTTCGTGCATACAACAATTGTGATGTATACCTTGTCAATTTGTAACTGCTGCTAGTATCCAGATACGATACAAATATTTTTAATTGACTTGCAGGTATGTCAGTATTTGTTTTATTATTATACTTATTGTTTGTTGTTATTCTATACGAAACGCATATGTTTATGTTTAGATAATGCGATCCCGATCCAGTCGTGGTTCTCCGACCCTCACGACACGGCTCTACTCAACCTCCTGCCCATGCTGGATGCCCTGAGGTTTGTCAACGACGTCCGGTCCGTTCTCAGTCGCAACCTTCACCTTCATCGGCTCTGACCTTGACCTCACGTCCGCCGGGTCCTGCCCTCCCTCCCTGAGCAGCACTCTCTGTCACTCTTGTTTGTCTCTCTCTGTGTCTCTGTGTGTGTTATTGCGTGTCACTGTGTGTGGGTGACACGGACGGACTGATGCGAGAGTGCGGGGTGTTTCTCGCATGCAACTGTCACTGCATGGCTCGTGCGTATGCTTGTGGGTTGTGAACAGAATGGGGAAGGGGTCGTGTGTATTGTTAACCCAATGGGGTGTGTGTGTGTGTCGCGTGTTGTGAACACAATGGGGTATGCGTGTGAGTGTGTTATTCCTTCCAACTTGAAACAGCTTCATATTTTCCGGGAGCCGCATGGTGTTGCTTCTGTCCTGTGCATGAATTCTACTCGTCGTCGGTTGGTTGGTTTAGTTGGTTGGTTTATGAGCACATTCAGTGGTTGACTTATTGCAGACTAATGTTGCTGCGATAGCGTAGCCACAATGGTGACTGCTGTGTGCTGTGTTGACGTAATAAAGATTGAAGTTACCTTAGAAGCGTAACGACAACTATGGTTACTATGGAAACCTAACGAAAGTTAAGGTTGCTGTGATAACCTAGAGATTGTTGATTCACTGGTTGCCTAGCGATGACTGCCGTTATCTCTATAGCCTAAGGACGACCATGATTTCCAAGGTTACGACTGATACTGTGGTGACATAGCGAAGACTGGAGTTGTCTTGGTGACATAACAATGTCGTTGGTTACTGGGCAACTTAGGAAGCTTACCATGATAACCTATCGACGACTATCATGTTAACGTAATGGTTATCATGTTAATCTAACAGTTACCACATGTGGTAATCTAACGAGGACTACCGTTGTCATGGTAATCTAACGAGGACTACCGTTGTCGTGGTAATCTAACGAGGACTACCGTTATCATGGTAATCTAATGAGGACTACCGTTGTCATGGTAATCTAACGATTATTGTGGTGACACTTGCTCGTTGATTGATAAGTTAGTAGTATGTTACTGCATGATATGATGAATGCTAGATTCTCTTAGTTCAGTACAGACGGTGAATTGATAATTTAGTTTGCATGGAAGAACTCGAACTCTGGCAGCTGCTGCGAGTCGGGTATGGTATGATTTCTGAATCAGTAACATTTGATTGGTGGCTGTCTTGTCACAGCATCCAAGAGTTAGTTTGATGATCTTCATTTTTGTGAGTTTTAGTAATAAAGTTAGTAAAAGTTGTGCACACTTGGCTACTTGTTCGCATCTCTACTGTAGTTGACTGTTAAGTCGACCATTGACTATATTTTTTATTAGGTTTAATTGACCATTAAGGATTCCCATGATTCCAACGGATTAATTAAATTAAAGCCTGCATCTGATGTAAACAAAGAAGTGGAAACCCCCCTCGTTGTGAAACTAGGCTGTGATCGTTGTCCAGATCAGAATATTGAATGTCTCGGTTCCTGTGGAAAGATAAGTATGAAGTCTACTGAGTACATTTCCATCACCTACATGACCACTGTGTTTCTAACATGAACACATCGCATCTCTTTAACTGTTCAGAATTGACTGTATATCTTACTGCCTTAGACCAATCCTGGTATGATTACAGCCCTTGTTTGATTCATTGGAGAGCAGGGTGGGTCTGGGGGGGGGGGAGGGGAGGCGGTTGACACAAGCCTGAGCTTGCAACAGTTTGTCACAGAGTCAACAACAACAGAAAATATTATAGGCAACTTGAACCCCACTTACTCTGTCAAATGCTCTCTCTGGATTTCTTAAGAACCATGTACAGACCCTTATTTTGATCACATTTGAACGGTACCCCCCAATAAAGTCGCAACAATCTTTCTAAGGAACTTCGGGCGACGTAATAGTTACCTAGCTTTGCTTGCTTGCTGGTTCTCCTTCCTTTACGTATGTATATCGTGTCCAATGTTATACAGTTATCATGTCTTTTATCGAGGCTCAGTAGTGGTCTGCAGGCCCTAAGCGAAGCGTACACTGAAGCTTTGAATTGACTGACTCCGTGTAGCCGCACTTGAACTAACACGATAACAACATCCCGCCTCTTGTCATACGTTAATATTCTAGGTCAATGTTGCACATATTGCGTTGCGTTGATTTTCTCTGTGCTAATTTCCACAACGGTACAGGATTAACGTGCGAGGAAGCGAAGTTTGCAGTATTCATTTTCTGTGCAGATGGAGAAGCTATTTCTTTGAGAGGCATATTGTGAGGGATCGTCTGTATCTCTGAGGGGTCGTCCACGCAATCCATGGCTGATTAGTTAAAGCTGTTAATCATAGGTGATATAATCCTGCTCCAAAATTTACTGACATTTTTTAATTGAATTGTTCTAAAATAAAGTCACAGTATAGGCTGTAAATGTTGGTGATTTGCTATTAAGTAAACTAAATGGTTGACTTGGATTGAAACATTGATTGATAAGTAAATCAGTAATGATTGGTCGAATAAACAAATAAATCATTATTGATTGGTCGGACAAACAAATAAATCATTACTGATTGGTCGGACAATCAAATAAATCATTGATGATTGGTCAAAAAGGAAACAGGGGCATGATGGCCGCTTGACATTTTGTGACTAGCGAGATTTGGTGGACAGAGACTTGAAGGATGAATTGTGTTGTTAAATATATTGGCAGCATTTCATTTCATTAGGGTGTTTCAGTAGTTTCTGAATGATTTGAAGCAAATTCACATGTACATGTAAAGTTTGGCATTGATACCCTGTGTTGTGTGAAATACCATGTTTAATGCTGAATAATTATTATACATTGTGGAAACTCGTTAAAGCGATTTTGGAGATCGGTAATATAATGCGATCAGCTTCTTTTTGACGACCATGCTATTTGGTAACCTGCATTTATACTCCCTCGACGTCAGTGGTCACTGCGAAACCGCTTCCTCGCACATCAGGGACTGAGCACGTCCTGGCTTAAATGACGTGGACCTGGCCGACAGAGACTTGTGTCAGTGTGGTGTATCTCAAACCATGTCACATATTGTGAATTCTTGCCAATTGTCCGGGTTCGAATAAGGTATTGCACTTTAGACTGAATGTGTGACTATTGAATGGCTGACATCATTTGGCATATGACACATGAAAACAATACTGGGAAGTTTTTGCTTATATTGCCCCCCACTCCCACCCACTCCCACTGTGTTAGACAAATCTATCGTATAATGTGTATATCTTGTTTGGTTTGATCTGTTTGTGTGTAACTAGTCACCCAGACGTAAAACGTATAAACTCTGAAACGTCTTAATATGACTTCTCCGGATTGTTATGCTTATTTTTTTCTAGCTGTTACAATAAGGTGGTAATTTTGCATAATGATAAAACACATTTGTGGTATGATAATACTTGAATCCGTAGATGTTTGTATAACATTGTATTTCTTAGCTTCTTCCCGAGACATTCCACTTCTTAACACCTCATTCGTACGCCGTTAATTAGTGCAATGCACTTTGGAATTCCGGCTACTTCTGACTGTGTCATACCCTTCAGAGAGCTCACCGGTAATGAACTCTCATTTCATCGACTGTCACACTGTCTGTGGGCGCAGAACGTTTAGCGAATTGTTCTCATTGTGTAATAATGATATAACTAGGTGATTACTGGTGTAGAAATTACCCTAAAGTCGCACGTTTGCATTGATTGTGTCAATGATTAGCATGTATACTTTGAATTACATTTCGCAAGTCCTTCCCAGTTTCTCATCATCATCATCATCATCATCATCATGTGCTGACTTGTGAATGAAGGTTGACTGTCATGGGTTTCCATACCTTCCTTCCTCCCGGTAGTCTTATCTCCTATGTCTCAAGTTTTCTCCAGCTTATGGTTCATCCAGCCACACATCAATCCTGGCCTTCCTCTGGCTGCCAGTTTCTCACACCTATGTTAATCCAGACATGTTTCTACTGCTGCTGCAGTAATGTAATGATTGATTCCTATTCTTTGATTATTTGATGCTGTAGGTTAGATTATTGATGTAAATATTTATCTGTTTCAGAAGGGACGTGTGTAATTATATCTCCTGTTTTTAGGCGTTGCATCTGATTGTGTTTCTACATTAATGTTATCTGAAAGTAAAAACAAGAGTGAACAAGAAAAGTATTAAACTATTAAACTGGAGTTCTAGTTTAATAGTTTAAACTAGTTTCTAATTACTATTAAGCAAAAGTAATGACTGGAATAATCCAGCTGAGTTGCACCGAGTTGTCGTGTATAAATTTCCCTGTGTGTTTCAGATTTGCATCGTTAAATTCGTGTCACCTGCCTGTATTTCTGCGAAGATTAATTTTTCGTTAAAAGTTGGCACGTGTTGAATATTTCAGTTTGTTGCCTTCGCAGAATCATCAGTTGGAGATGTTTAATTTACCAAGCACTCCCATGCGAGCGTATCTCCCACAGTAGAACACGCATTACACTGCCTTGCCGGCTGCGTTGAATAAAGGAACAGTAGTTTGGATAAGATACGCCAACTTCATTACCAGTGGTCTTGTAAAGTAAACCAAGGAGGACACAACATCTTATATCTCTCTGTTAGTCTGTAGCCATTAGTTATGCCAGTAGTAGTATTACAAAGTTCTAATTACTGAATGTAATTAGATATTTATGTAAACGATGAGACTGTTGGCATCAGAAAGGGCATCCGGCTGTAGTACTTTGCATCAATAGATGCCGGAAACGTCGCATGCTGTGCAGAGTTTAATTGCTGTGAGTGTAGTTATCACCCATTGACGGAGGAAAACAAGTTCGTTATGATCAGCCCACTTTAGTTACAAGTAGTTTATGCAAACCATGTAGTCGGCAGATTCTTATATCTCACTTCAACTGTACCATAGATAGTAATACAATTGTTATGTATACATTCAATTTGTGTGGTACGCTGCAGTTTATAGAACGTACACGTAAGATCGACGGAAGAACATATTGTTAACCTTTTCATGGTTTTTCAGATTATTTTTAGCTGTGTCACTATAACGTCGTGTATCGGTTTACCAACGTGTAGAATACTTTGTGTTTCAGGGTTTTCTATACAAATTGCAAGTAACTAAAGTAACTAAATGGAAAATGTGGGAAGTCAATTGAGTTCTGTTGGCGTACTCTACCATTGCTGGAATGGATTTAATGGAATGTATCGGGTTATGACTAGCCGGGTTCTTTACTAGCCGGGTTCTTTGCTAGCCGGGGTTCGTTACTAGCCGGGTTCTTTAGGCATTTATTATACACGTCATCTCGGGAAAAATGTTGTATCATCGATTAAAGATTGAGTTTTATCAAGGGTTTGTTGTTGGCGGCTAATTTGTGTCGTTGTGTGCGCGAAATCGCTGTTGGTTTTTGACGCACATTGTAGTCATTTAGTTTCACGTTGTTTTTTATTCTACGGTTTTGACTGAACAAGGTTTCTGTTGGGCCCGCAGTCACATAGCTGTAATGCTAGATCAACCGGTACAGTCGAGCAACAGCGAGTTGATTGCATGTGTATTGTTCATAAAACATCGTCAGAATTATATTCATCGGTTTTTGTGAAAGTCTTTATATTGTTCTTTGATTTGTTTTTGCTGTATGGTAAAATAGAGCTGTTGCATTAGAAATCCACTCTCATGTTTGCTGCTCTAAATACGCAAAGAAATGTAATTTATGTGAAGAAATGAATTCTATATTCTTGAGAAATGTATGGTAGTCCTATCGAATCCCACTGACAGTTTGCAGAATAGGGTTTCTGTTCTAGAAGACCATGTTTTCTCTAACACTGTAGCTACAAGGTTTGATAACGACTTCATTGAGTAGTGACCACACATTTCTTGGCGTTCTCTTCCTGTTCCCGTGGACAAACCGGATAGCATGGTTTTGACAATTTTAAAACACGACTCTATGCAGCATGGCAATGTTACATAATTCTATGCTTGTTGATCTTTCACTTGTCACAAATCATTTTGATTTGAAAGGGGATCTTGACGAAGGATGAGAGCTTTTCTTGTCTGACGAGTGAGAGTAATTTGTGCAAATAAATGTTTTATATCTAAATATTTGGAGGCCTTAGGCCGTCCCAAGCCCCTTACAAGTACTTGCTATATGTTTACCTAGTAGCGACGCAAACCTAACATTTAGAAGTACTAGCTGAAGTTAGTATTTTAGCTGTTATATTTAGTATTAACTGTTGAAGTTAGTACCAACTGTTGAAGTTAGTACTAGCAGTTGAAGTTAGTACGAACTGTTGAAGGTAGTACCAGCAGTTGAAGTAACTGTTGAAGTTAGTACTAGCGGTTGAAGTTAGTACCAACTGTGGAAGTTATTATTGACTTTTGAAGTTAGTTTTTAAATGTAGCGACATAGCAATGATGTGCAGCAAGGTGGTTCCATGAATTTTGTGTGTTGTAAAGTCTGAAGGTAGATTTCCTTAGTATATTTGACAAAACGTGAGACGATAGAAATCATGGAGGGTATTGACTTCCACAGCTTCTTTTCAGTGAAGTTAAGATTTGTTGGCATTAATGTCATGTTTGAAATGGAAGCCTCACGCGAAACCTTGATAACGATGATGCTGTAGCCGTGTTTGTTGCGTCTTGCTATTGGCCAGAATGTAGTGTTAATATTGGTTTATTGTTGACAATACTGTTATTAGTATTATTAATATTATTTTATTATCCAACACCAAACCGTGGTGTATATTCTCGTATGTTTAATTTCATCCCAAGTGTACCAACAGAAAATAGGTTCTTTCTGTTAACCATGTTCCCTAAAGAAAGAAATGCATGCCATAGTGAGCGTCTGGTGTGCGATCTGATCTATTCTAGAATGCCTTGCATCGCAGAATTGGGAAATGTCGCCGGCATCCACCTGCAATCCACATCTGTATATAGGAGGTACAAACAGAGGTCCACACCCAAAGTAAGATTTCTGCCACACTGAGAACTTTTGGTGGTCCGTCGTGCTGCTTCACCTGTCCTTGCTGTGACATTCGCTCGATCTCCGGCTTGCGGCGAGAAAACTGCCAGGAAACGAGTGTAAGCATTTGTGGCAAACAACTGATCACTAAATTTCTTGATGATTTCCTGTTCCAATATGTGCTGACCAGGGCCTGATCTAGGATTTTAACTCGAGGGGAGTTGAAGTAATGTATTTTCAGGTGGAGTAACATATAGGCAGTTTTGCTTTTATTTGGTGATTTGCACAACACGAGGAGAAAGAATACTTCCCCTCGGTGGTGGCTAGATTTACACCCTGGTGCTGATAGTAAGAGGAGATGCTGTTCCCCTGCCTTGCGTTGTCCCCCCTCATCTTACACTGTCCATACAGTCGGAGCTTGACCTGCAGCGAGTCTCGGTCAATGTCTGTTGAGACATACTACAAGACCTGAATACATCAGGTTACAAATTGCCCAAAACCTGGTTCCTGTAAAGAATTTTCACCTACAAGCTATTTTGCTTAAAATATAATTTTATTATTATCATTAATTAGATTGTTATTTTGGATTGTCAGTTAAGGTTAATTCTTTCATCCGCTGTAACGATGAAGTAGTATATATATATATAATATGTATACAAGTGTATTTCAGTTGCGACTTGTCGATTCTGTGATTAAAATCTTCTATGACAAAAACAGCTATTAAGTATATTTTTTTTCTTGTAGTATAATAGGATAGTTTTGTAGATTACAGGAATTTATATAACTTAACTTGAAGACGGTAAAGGGTGATGTCTTCATAATTTTGTCTACTCGCCAGTTCGCACAAAAATAGCCAAAAAGTTGTTTTATCAAAAAAAATTGCGGGGTAAAAATCAATAGTCTAGTGTACCGTTGTCATTCCTAGGTATAACGCTCTAAGAACAGGCTGACACTTTGGAGGCTGAGTAAGAGCTGGATTGAATTGTGCAAGTTCCTTGCCCAACCAGTAAAGTGTGATATAATGTCCAAGATTGTCGTCAAAATCATCACTTTACCTAAACGTGCTGAACCGCTGCTGAGGATGATCAATATTAAAGCCCAAACATATTCTGTGTCAAAAATGGTGCGAGATGACAAATCAACCTTTTGTCATTAAAGTTTTATATGTGAAAGTCTATTTAGAAATTCATCGATCGCCATCATCTGACAATCAATGATTGTCCAAAAAGTAAATACGAAAATATGTTCAATTGTTCATATCAAATTAATTATAATAATCATAACTTCAAACAATGATGATATTAACATCAGATTCTGATTTCCACACAGACATGTTACTAATGTCAGGCATATTCCCCTATCGGGGCTAAACGTTCACGAATTCTAATTCGTATCAAATAATATTGGCTTCAAAAGATAACGACATACATGATCATTAAACATACATGCAAGAACACGAAAAGAGCATGAAAAATTAACATTGCAGCACAAACATTTTCAGGAAACTGTATAGCGTATAAAAGAGATTCACGTCTCAATGGATACAATAAGCATAAATATACAATGTAATAACATTTGAGTGAATAATTAGTTAATTTAATAAATAATTACATAATTAAATAATAAATAAACAAGTAATTATAAAACCACACATTGACGAATTATATAGGCAATAGAAAACACAGAAAAACCGTTGACTAGAACATTGATTGAAACATGGTAGCAATGTTAGTACAAAGTCACGATTTAAATAAGTATGTTTAGTAAAAATTCATTGTTAAAAACTCGAACGTTAACGGTTTCACACACGTCAACTTCATTACAGAATTTTCATTGACTAGTGCTTTGATAAGATTTCATAAATTAAGTACAATTTATAAGAACAGAACAACAAAGTAACAACATGAAACACATTCAATCCATGAACAGTTCATCGTCTTCCTATGCTGTTTATTCACGACGTTCACTATACAGGCAATACACACTTGTCTGACTAATTGCATCATCAGTTCTATGCCTTACGGTAGAACCTTGGCATCCAAAAATCTTCTCCAAGCTTCCATAACATCGTTCTTCATATCCATGAACAATGCCTTCTTCAAATCATCAATTATTCTTATCTTCGGACATCCTCTCCTTCTCTTGCCCATCATTCTACATGTTTCAGCATTTCATCTTCGGGTGCCACATAACCAATCCATGCACTTTGCTTGACTAGAAAAATTAGAACCATAGGCGAATAGTCATAGCTAATGTACCGACAGCTTGCTCTTGTACTCGACTAGTTACAGCTAATGTACCGACAACTTGCTCTTGTACTCGACTAGTTACAGCTAATGTACCGACAGCTTGCACTTGACTAGATACACTCTACTAAATGCTTGCGCCTGTACTTGGCTAAATAAAGCTGGAGTACTGACAGCTTGTTCTTACACTAGATTAGTTACAGCTCATGTACAGAAATTATGCTCAAGTTATCATTTGCTTTTACATAACTGCATTGCTTGAATAGTGTTTTATTACATTTAACTCTAGACGTGAATGATATGGGGTAGGGGTGGGAGGGAGTCTCCAAAAGAAATTACAAATATAATGACAAAACGAAGTCTCAGCAGAGAGGCATCATAGCTGGCCAGCTTGTAACTCTGAACTTCTTCAGCTTGCCGCCCTCGCACAGATTACTCATCCACTGCGGCAAGCCTCTGAGCAACTCGCTCTCGAACAGCTTCTTCGCGTCTGCGTCCTCGTCGCTATCATCCTCGTCCACGATCTTCGACACGGAAGTGATGTGATAGATGAAGTAGTACTTGCGCGGTCCGTTGATCGCAAGCACTGTGCCGAGGCAGTTCTTGGCGTTGATGCACGTCAGGTCGCGCTTCGCCGACTCCCCTCCGACTGTCGTCGAATTTCCGGACGCATCGCCGGCTCCTTTCAGCGTGGCATCCGCACTGCCGGCACTAGCAGAAGCACCACCACGGTACCTCAAGCCAGTGGCCGAAGACCCCGGCTTGCTAGCCGGGGCTAAGCCGCCGTGCGACCGTGAAGCATTGGATGAGCCACTAGTGGCGGATGTGCCGGAAGGGGCGCTCGCATAAGCTATGGCTTCCTCGAGAACCTGGCGGTACCACGGAAGGTACTCCTCTACCTGGAGGAATGCAAACTGGAACGCCTTCGACCTGAATCATCAAATGCCAGCATTAACAACTAAATAGACATAAATTAACAAAGACAATAAAACGTCAAAATAAATAAATGGTATAAAGAAAAGACACAAAAGCCTAAATTGCATAAATTTACAATAAATACAATGCAAACGAAATTTTAAAAAGGCAAAACAATAGAACAGCATGATAACGGTATTGAAATTAACCAAACACACTTAAATTTAAAAAAATCCTGTGAATATTGCCAGTAGATGAAATATTTTTTATAAATTGGTTGGTTCAATCGTTCAGCGAATAATGGGAAGTTTTGTCAAAAAATAGTATTCGCTAGGTGGCTACGTGTTCTACCGGACCTTTCTGGGATTATAGATTAGTGAGCTAAGCGGAAGTAGAAAAGGGCCGGTAGTACCACGACGCCACCCTAGCGAGTACTGTGGAACTACAGTTTGAAAAGTTTTCATTGATATGGACCACACAAAATCCTAGAAAATCTTAAAGTTTTGTTACTTTACTGCTGGTTCATTGCGCTATTTCATATTTTAGTAAGTATCACGATGAGTGACGAGTAGAGTTTATGTTTGACAAGTCAAATGAACAAACAAGTATACAATACAGTCTTCGTAGAGGTCTTGAAAAATTTCCAGACATCCAGAAGCTGGAGATATGATTGAACACTCATGATCAGTCAATCAGGAATTTTACAATTCACTTCCAGGCACTGCTAAATGCATTAATTCTTTCAATTTGATATAATAATAATTATTTATTTCATTGAAATATTCGAGGCATGTAGACTTCTTCTATAGCTGAGCGAAGGAGTCGAGACTGAATTCTCGATCCTGAAGATTTGATGAACACAATGTCATGATATCTCTTAATTCCAAATTGGATATTTTTTATTTCAAATTGTTCGTGCTACTGCTAACCACAGCAGTAATCAACAATGGTTACCAGCGCGCAACTTTATCAGCTTTCAGCGATCAAAGAATATTGTCTGGATTAGTAATAATAACTTTGTACGATTTCCCATCAACTGTGAATATCATTCATCCAATTGATATCACTTAATTATTGGATTGTCTCATATAAGATTAATAACTTTGATTGTAAGACTGAAGTCACTAACGAATTGGAAGAAGAACCATTCTTGCTGCAGACGTGCTGGGCTGCTATTATCACTTCCACGTGAAATGTGTGTGTGTGCTGCTGCAATGCCATCATCTTCAAGACGTAACTTCTGCTTCCAATCAGTGCCATTTCACCAGTGGGATCAATTTCTCTGCAATGAGCTCTACACTACGACCATCTAGCGAATTAAAAGTTCATTATTCTATTAGAACATACTAGGTCACGCTATGTACAGCCGCGGGCACTGCAGACTACAGACCTGGTTTCCATTGATAATCTCGGCGGCATTTAGTTGTGAGATCTGTCGTCCAAGGACTGGAATTCTGTTAATCGTTCACCCCTTCATCCATCCACCCACCCACACACCCACACACCCTTCTGGTTTCAGGAAAACTGTGAACCTGACACCTGATCGCAGAGGAATTCGCTCGGTCCATATTAGAACTTCGGCGCCAAGACGACACGGTCTGTTCAGGGACTTCAAATAATTTCATCGTACCCAAGCGACCGGATGTGGTAATGAACCAATTCAGGGCCAAGGTTCGATGCAAGACCAGGGTGCATCGAGATTCTTGGTAACGTAGTAGGAGCTCAAGTCTCAAGGCTTAATTAAACCCATCGCCATAATTCGGTCTGTTAAATTTACCACTATCAGTTCCATGAACAGTAGACCTATTCAACAACGAAATTCAAATGAAAGAACGTTGGGGAAGCGATAAACTTGATTATGTTCTTAAAAACTTTCGTTAACCTCATAATTCTCGATAATAATAACTAGTTACACGGGCAATAACTTTGCACGTGTTTGAAGTAAATCCTTACAAACCTTATCAAGTTATAGTAAAACAAATACAACAAATTCTCCTTAGGTTCTCACTCACTTATCGAGTAACTACACCATTGTTTGCAATTTTCTTCCTGTTTCTCCTCTGTTTGTCTGCCTGTCTGCTTACCTGTTTGTCTGCACGCATCTCTCGTTGCATGTGTAGCGACCAGTACCACATTCGTCTGAATTCAAAGAAGTGAATCAGCCCCACCAATGAGGCTGAACGACCAAGGTTCAGAGTTCACCATGGCGATTGAAGATCTTGAGAAACTCAACGTTGCCGAGTTGTGTGTGTCCAATCTTTCAAGCAGATCTGACTTCACAAGGCATCTCCTGCAGAGTACCGTCATGCCTGATCTACTAGAAGATAATTGATATTGCAAATCTCCTGCTCGTGTAATCAGTGCTTAAGTGGGTTGCATACTGTATAATACACAAACACAGCGGAATACATTCATATAATGTTATTACCTATTTACCTGGTGTACCTTGTGCACTTCGAGTCAAGATATGATTCAGTATTTCGATACCTTGAATGGGATGGGATCTCAGTGGCAACCTGCGGGAAAACCATCAAAACGAATACAGTCGTTCACATTTCAACGCGTCAAGTTGAGTGGACATAATCAATACTAATTTTTACGGTAATTTTAATTAATAAATAGTTAATGGACCAAAATCTCTCAGCTCAGGACTTCTGTTTTCCCGTAAACATATTTTCACTGTATTATCGCTGAGTTTCCCTGAAGAAATAACGTAAAGGTCAAACTACACATCGACACTCTGTGGCGCTCCTTTGCACGACACTATTAACGCAACTGGTCGTCCCACTTTTTAAAAGTTCGATGTTCAGTTTTGTGCACATCTACGTGTTACGACACTATGGACGAATAAATTGGACGACCAGTTACGTGAAGTGTCACGACACCATTTACGCAACTGGTCTTTAAAACTTTTAAAAACTTGATGGCCAGTACAGTACAGATTTGCGGGCAAAAGAGCGCCGCCGCATATAGTGTCATGCAAAGAGTCGCAAATACAAAATCGACCAGTGGCGCGCAACTATTCCTTGGAATGCTATTTACATATTCATGACGTTTGATTGACAAGTAGGTATAGCTGAAGTGAGAAAAAATGAAATTGAACAAATGCTTAATTATGGCTATGTACTACATGCCCCATCAGTACAGTGTGCCTACATACTGCAGTTATAGCAGGCCTACTTAACTGTATATTGTGTGCTCATAATCAGGTACTTTACGTTCCCATGCTGTTCGTTCTGTCAGGGATTGCGTTGACCAGAATCAGGTGAGAGAGACGAACAAATAAATGGGTTTGACAAATTAAGTGGGGTTGACTTTTAAAATTAATATGAGGGGTTGGCGGCTGGTATAAATTTTGCAAAATTCTAACGAGCGAGAAGGTAGGTAAAAGGTCTCGATAAAATTATGACGATCCGGAGGTGGTTTTGAGAAGGCGGTTGTAAGTCTAGATGGGGGAGATGGGGGTGGAGCAGTAAATTTAGGTTTGGGTGGGGTGGTTATAAGCTTACCTGAACTATTTGGTAGAGGTGGGATCGGAAGAAATAGGCGGGGCTTCAACCCCTAACCCCTCCCTCCATGTTTTAATGTGTCGTGTAAACATTTTTAATTGTTTGAACTTCCAAGAGCCTTTTCTACAGTTTACACTATATTGCTTAAAGTTCTTTATTATAAACTTGGCAGACAACTAGAACAGCACTTATTGGCAGTCCGGCTTCCTTGCAAAAATGTTTGTTACCAAGCGTTTTCAGACCTTGATCGAAAATGAATTTGAAAGGTAAGTGCATGTCCTTGTCTCTTTCCTTCCGATATGCAGCCACCAGGTGTCGTTATAAGAACATATCATAGATAAACATATTATCTCAGATACTTGAACCGGACTCATCGACCTAGTCGGTTGACGACAGGGACATTTGTAATTGATAGAATGTGTAATAGAATAGAATATGTAATAGAGTAGACTATTTGACACAATAGAGTGTTTGACAGAATAGAATGCGTAACAGAATAGAACATGTAACAGAATAGAAGGTGTGGCAGAATTCTAAGAGAGAATGTAAACGGTAAAACATAGAAAAACTAATTTGCATTTATGAATTTTTTTATAGGAATTTATCTATTAGGCCCTCGCTTCTTCATTCTTCGTTCATTTCTAATTTTAAAATCTGGTTTGAACTGAAGTGTTGGCCTGCGTTATGTTCAAGTACCGATCCATCTATCGTTTGCTTTGTTTTGTCCCCGGTAATCAAACCATGTAATTTAAGACATTCGTGACGCTATTGTTCAGCGTTGAACCACCAGCTCCTATAGACGCGCACAGAATAGTAACACTAATACAAACCATCTTTTAAGTTTTAGAGAATATCTACCGAACAACGTAAGTTGATATCTCCAGGGCACAGTCGCATTGCTTTAAGACAATTTCCGCTCGAAACCTTGTAATCATCATCAGCTGCGGTATTCACGGTGTACTTTCGCTCACAGAAACAGCGGGACAAAGATTAATGTCAATTGTAAACCACACACACTAAAGGTAGATAGAAGGATTGCGCAATCTTCCCGAACCATGTGCTTCTAATTAGTTATAGCGTCCAGCTGTGAGCAGCTTACTGATCACAGCAATTCCTTTCTCGTCTATTGTCTTGTGACTCTTGTATCTCTGCACGTCAGTTCCGTGTTCGAGGCGATATTCATCTCCCATGTAACGTTTGAATCTATAGAGTTTGTGTTGCAGAGATCACTGGTTTATTGTGAAACAGTGCGAACACAAGAAGGTCTAACTCATTAATTAAAGCAAACTGTATACGCTAAAATAACTCATCAATTTTTGTAAGGCATCCTTTTCACGATAATTATGTTTGTTGCATCAGATTTTATCGTTTTCATAGACATTGTAGCTTCCATCATTGTTGCTTAATCAGTTGGATTGTGGCATTGTGCACTGTGTTTACTTATTTATTCATTTATTTACTTATTTATTCATTAGTTTACTTATTTATTCATTTATTTATGTTCACTTAGGGCCTGATTGA
>JAQFYQ010000060.1:0-23923 GCA_034694885.1 Buchholzia appendiculata | reverse complement strand
GGCCGGGGATTATAAATCTTGTGACAATAACCGGAGTGTGACATAAACCGAAGTGATATTAAGCGGGTTCGACTGTAGATTGTCAAATTCAAGAAGAGCCGGATGACCCACGCAGCATGAGCTATGGAGAATGTGCAGCAGCTGGAGCAAACTTTGCCAGTGTTTGAGAATCACAAGGGCATCATGCGATTGTAACAACTCTAGCCTTGACGCTGCAATTTTAAAACAAGAAATCCGCTTTTCCAGCGTCTTGTCAGTGACAACTCTTCAAAGCACTGGCGAGCCAATAATGCTTCTTGCTTGCTGACAAGAGTGAACTGTGAGATAGTTGACGAAAAAAAAGTAGTAGAATCGACAGAAATTATCTCGCATTTATCAACGTTCAGCTCGAACCCTATTTCTGAAGCCTCGGTTTGCAATATTAATCACAACAATAAGATAACATTACAGCTCGATGGAGGTAGAAAGAAGAAAGGACACAAACACTGAGGACTGGCGCCTTCTCCTCACAGATGAGAGTTCGGTTGTCAGGATTACGTATGTCCGTCGCCCACACTCTGTGATCTCTTCCGCCGGAATAAACAGTCGTAAAATTATCATTGACCTACAAAACAGTCAGCAATGTAGCAGTATTACATGCTGTGCTATGTTACTTTAAAAAATGCATATAATTATTCATTCAGCATAATACAGTAATGTACTTCCATTAAACACACACTTTCAGAACTTAGTCATCGTTCTTTCGTCGGGAGGGAAGATAGGGGAGGGGGACTACTCTTGACAATCAATGTAAAATGCTGAATCGCACTATGAATTCTATACAACCGCAAAAAACCTCTTTTGTGGTATTTATAATCTATCATACTGTACATTAAAGGTGACATTATGTATTTACCAAAACTGATGCAGTTTGTTATTCTACTTGTTATATTGTCCTATTGTTACTAACTAGTTTGTTATATTTTCTACTTATGCATGCAACAACATTCAAAAAGATACACACTGCACTGACTGCAGCTCAAAAAATCTCTTCAACTGAAACAATTACTTATGACATTGCCACGACCTTTTGTAGTTAATCATTCATGGTATTTCATTCGTCTCGAGCCAATACTTTCATCGACCACCCTTTTCCAGGAGTCCAGAAGGTTTCCCAGAGCCCAATTGCGCTGGTCGACATCATCGATTGTGCCCCCTTTATGCTGGGATCCAGTGAGTAGAGTCTTGAAATAATACTGAAGGCAGTATTGAGGACAGCACACTGTTCAGTGCAGAGGTGTCAGGCCTTACAATAGACTCACCATGTTCCTCCATGTGCTCAACAAGGCGAGCAGTGAGATTGTTGGCATCAGGAAGGGCATCCGGCTGTAAAACTTTGCTTCAATTAGACATCCAAAATTTTATATGCCTATGCTCTGCTGAGTTTAATCAATCAAGCGTGGTTGTCAACAACTCAATTACTGTAGGAATTTTTTTGTAATGTTCAACCCACATTAATTAGACCTACATGTTAACTGTAGATAAAGCCAGTCTTGATGATAAATATCACAGGTCATGATGATGATGAAGCAGCAGCATCCTATTTACATTATCAGATAAACGGCAAGTTGGACAAAGGTGACTGATGGCAGCATGCAATTTATACTTCATGATAAAAGGTAAGCTAGATGAACGTCTAGATGAAGATGCAGATGATGATGATGCAGATGATGATGATGCAGATGATGATGATGCAGATGATGATGATGCAGATGATGGATTTACCTGCAGAGACCAGACCCCCTCATCGTGCACTTTGTACGTCGCAATGCACCGCTGCTGCCCAAGAGACCATAACTTAATCGTTCCATCAGAGCTGCCCGATAAACACTAAACAAAAACATTAACACAGTCCACAACCATCATCAACACTAAACAAAACATTAACACAGTCCACAACCATCAACAACACTAAACAAAACATTCCAACACAGTCACCAACCATCATCAACACTAAACAAAACATTAACACAGTCACCAACCATCAACAACACTAAACAAAACATTCCAACACAGTCACCAACCATCAACAACACTAAACAAAAACATGAACACAGTCACCAACCATCAACAACACTGCACTGCAGCAGCGGTAAATTAGAAACAGCCACATATCTCTGTAAATACCCGGCATCTATGTGTGGTAATATTAATATTACTGACATGTGAAACACCAAATTAATTTTAAATCTACAGAAAACATGAACATCATTCGTTTCACTAATTAAATAATGTGCATAGTCAATAATATTATAATCTGCCATTTCTATCAGAAATACATTACACAATTTTCTTTCAATTAACATTTCCTGTTTGCATATGTACACAAGCTAAAACAAATATTCAATTCTTCAGTTTACAATAAGATATTCACAAATCATCACAACATGATAAATTTGCTTGAAGCAATCATGTAACACGAGGCAAACAAACATCATGCCAACAATACCAGCAAGAGGGCACATACCTGTGTGCCATCCCTGTTAATGACGAGTGCCTTGACGTTATCCGTGTGACCCTTGAGCTTCATCAGCTTCTGACAAGTCCGTGGATCCCAGACTCGTAGAACCTTCTCGGTAGAACCGGAGACTATGACACTTCCCATCGCATTCATTGCAACACTGTAGATCGAGTCTTTGTTGCCGCTGAGGGAAGAGGCTGTAATGTGAATTGTACAAATCGGTATTACAATCAAAGTCACTGCATCATCGTCTCGGCTTGCTTTAATATAATAAAATGATCATAGAGAAAAGAACAGAAATAATAATCTGGACCTGAAATGCTAATGTTGCAAGCACCACAGTGCTTGCTGCTATGTGCTTGTTAACTAGATACAAAATCTGACCCTCCTTACTTTCATACAAGTCCATTTTTAAGACGTTTAAATAAAACTAACAATTCAATTTTTAATTATGCAATATTCATCGAACAAGAAGTGAAACAAAACATTTTGGGTAAAATTCAAATCTCTCATGAATACTAAACGTTAATCAGTTAACACTACGTAGATATGTCAACAAAATCCATATCCACACACTACACATACAATGGTCGTAGAACTGAAAGCTTATTGGCTACGATATTAAACACACATACAATAGTCGAAGAACTGAAAGCCTACTGGTTACGGCATTAAACACACACACACACACACACACACACACACACACACACACACTAGTCGTAGAACTGAAAGCTTACTGGTTACGGTATTATTTGAAGCCGTTAGCGCAGTGAGTGTATTGACATCCCACAGGAATATAGCCCGGTCCAGTCCGGCACTAGCCACCTGTTCTCGATCCCTAGCATACGCTAGAGCCTTCACGTAATCCTACAACACATAGAAATAAAATAACAGCATAAAATCAAATAGATTGATAATCCTTCTTCAAGCCACAATAATTAACATCAAATACTTCCAGTTAATGATCAATTCAAAGTTGAAATAGCTTATAATTTAAAAGATAAAAAAGCAAATTAGTAGCTTATCAATAAGTGTTAAAGTTATTGATTTGGGGCTGTGGAGTGAAATTTCTAGTCCTGTGTGGATCAGACAAACTTCGTCATGACAAATCACGTCTTAACTTAGTATTCTTTAACTTTGGCAATTCCCGAATGTTTCTATTTCCTCAGTAGAATCTTTAGCTGAGGAGTGCAAGTCTGTGGTGAGTCTATTCTGTGAGGAGGGCTAAAAATAAATGGAGTGGGGATCTGTTCAGGGTGCATGCCGACAAAACGAATCCAGATCCGCAGCATTAAAACAATTAATTCTAGTTCATCAATACAATTACGACAACTGGTCCCATGCATACAACTGCAAAGTTTCTTGCGTATTACTGAAATATTTATGTCTCTACCCAAACCTTTTTTCATATGATAATCTCAAAATGTAACAATATGCAGAATTCTATAAAAAATCAAATTTGATTGACATTCTCTACGGAGGCCAATGGAAACTAGGGGTCTACGCACAACTTCAAACTCTTGTCGGACTGTCGACTCCACAAGGTTTAACTCGACTACAGCCGAGAGAATTATACTTGTATACACTGATCAAATATAATACTAAAATATTCCGTAAAAACTCACACCAGTTTGCCTGCTGTTTTGGTAAAACAGCAAGCAAACAATTGCAACAGCAATACAAGTCAAGAAGGAAGAAATAAGCCAAGTGGACGTACCTTGTGAGTTCGTAACGTTGACATACAGAAGCCCTTGTGAGCGTTCCATACTTTCACGGTCGTATCGGAAGAAGCAGATATCACTGACAGAAATGTCACAGCACAAGCATCAAGTCAAAGACAAAAAACCTACTAAAATAATTTTAACCACTGATAAACAGATCAATATCACAGAAATTGAAATGCTTGCAATCATTAAACATTAATAAATGTCATTATGCAACATATAAATAACATTGATGATAGAAAACGGATAATACGCTCCTGATGAAAAAGGACAAATCAATGTTACACATAATTTTCATTTTCTATTTCCTATCTCACCGCAAGAAGAGATCAGTGAACAGGAAACATTGGTTTCAACAATACTTATGATTAGCCTAAATAAATTGATTTACAATTTAGTAGCACTTTGAAAAGCGATCACGTTAACGACTTAACACTTTCATACATTGCTTCAAGGTTTCATCACTGTACTGCAGTAGGATACAGCAAAGCAGAGATTTCTTTGCTTTGAAAGATTCTTCTCCATCGCATTGATTAAATAATTTGAGAAAATAGTCTATATACTAAATGTCGAATCTAATTATAAATTGAGTGATCTACTCTTTTTTTTTAATCAAACTATATGATTGCATATAAATATTCGGCTTCAAGCCCTATTGTCATGATAACAACAAGAGTTATCATTAACTACTTGCAACAAAGCAAAACATCAGCTACATAAAAAACAACAAACCTACTGGAATAAATATCTTACTAGCATTATCTACATGATTATGAATACAAAAATTGAAACAAAATCGCTCAAATTGCACAGATACAAATACATTTACATTACATTAAAAAACACTAAATATTTAAATGAAGCTCACATGTTTTTCCATTGCAGCACACAACAATATCATTGACCCAATCCGTGTGATGCTCCATCGACAGAATGTAAGGCTCCTAATCAGCATTAACAAACATCACATTAACAATTGCAATGCATAACTTGTTTCTTTGTATGTATACCACATAGAAATGAGATAAATGAAACTCTGTGGTTTATTAATGCAAGCAAGCTAAAATATGTTCTCATACTGAAAACACAATAGAAATTTTTTAATCATATATAAGAAAGCTTCAGCTTGAATAATCTGATTGTGAAATGAAAATAAAATATAAGGTCAATATGATGATATAGATACAATACATAATTATACAAAACACAATATAGATACAACAAAGGTAATTAAAATCAATAAGAAGGTCAAACTCAATAAAAAGTTCTCATTTATAAATTCTATCATCGTCGCCAGTTTTTAGTCTACTATTTGCTGTTGAAAATGTCTGCACTGAGCACAGGCATAGACTTAAATAATGTTCCTGACGTGTCATAATGGCTGGATTTTAATGGCTGCATGTCCTTGCTGGCGTCAATGTATACAGGGCGATTTGTCTACAGGTTATCACATACAGAACATTCAATTAATAAGATACAAATTATCATGCACAGTGAATCACATTATTATGCGGTCATAAATTATGAATCACAAATTATCATGCGGTCATCACATACAGAACATTCAATTAATAAGATACAAATTATCATACAGTGAAATTACTGTTTATAAAGATTACCGTTTTATAAGATTATTGTTCATAATTCTACACAAAATAGAAATCAAAGTCCACCAAGAAAATTTCAGTTGGCCTAGTATGCTAATAAATGGCAATAACATATACAAAAAATAAAGATTTAAAAATGTAACGCATCAAAATTAATTAAATAATTTAGTGACAAAATTAATCAATAGCCTATAAACAATAAACTCAACTTCCTTCATATATTACATAATTTAACATACAATGAACACTAACTTTTATATTCTTTGTACTCCATATTCTAATGATAGAGTCGCGGCCCGCAGAGTATAGCCTGTTGAGTGTCGGGTCAAACTTGAGACTATTGACTCCCGAGCGATGATGCCTTTCTACCTCATCCCGGATCACATATGACACCTAAAGAAAATGATTAGGCCTATAATGTAAATACAACAATTAAATATTTAAAGCTGCTATTTTAACCTGAAGCTGCAAGATTTTGGTTGATTTTGGCAGTGGATCAGCGGCAGCTTCTTCAAGGACATTATTTGACATAGCAAAAAAGAAAAGCGTACATTACAAGTAAACTGAGGGTTCTTGGAAATCAATGGTTCTTAATATCTAGTAATTGCCCTGAATATTTGTTACAATTAAAAACTTTTAGACATGGACAATTGGACATCTATCATCGTCATCATCACGTGTCATCTTGTACAAGAAGGTTGACAACTATGGATTTCCATCGTTTTCTATCTTTAGCCGTTCTCTTTACAATCTCATGTGTCGCTAGCCGTGTCCAACCTATGATATCATCTGTCCATCTATTGGACATCTATACACATTAAATTAATAGCCTATATTATATAGAAACTCAAATTCAGATCTAAATCATGAATTTAGATCAATTTATGCCAAGAAATGCAAATTATAATTTGTACCACAACACTACTTTACAGTTGTCATGAGATCTACTAACTAAATGCAATACTAAATGCAATACCATAACTAGTACAGCTGAAACCGCTGAAAATCAATTTACCAAATATTGCTGTTGTCAAAATCAGATCTTAAACTCTTAAAAAACATGATTTTTATTACCTGCACTTTCTTTCGAGCTGTTTGATTAGGCGGGCGATGATGGACAGCCATTATATTGCATACCAAAGTCAGCAACTATCCATTCTTCACAGCAGTTATTTCATTAAAACTTCACTCGATATTTAAACAACAACTACAATCAGGTATCAGCCAAAAAGGAATAATTCAACATGCAACATAAATTTTTGTCAAAACGCTAAGTATGCCACATACTGCATCACGATAATGAATAACATTACAACCAATTAGAAACAGCTAAATTGCCAAACAACTATAGTTGGTAAATTTTTTACTACTGTAGCAACTTTGCTACAGTATTAAGGTAAATCTTTAGGTAAATCTAGAGTAGTAGTACTTAATAATTTATTTGTATATATGTAGCATTTCCTTCGCTGCACCACAACGTGCCGTGACAATCGAAGGTGCAAATTATATTTTATTTCTCTCATTTACACAGTGAACACAGCACAATAATATACAAGCACAATTTTACAATGTGATATAGCTGTACAGAAAGAGAAAAGCTTCAATGGAGGCCGGCGGGGTTAATCGAGCTAGTCACCTATGGAAAACAGTTCTGATTATTTTTATTTAAAAGAGCAAAAGCATAACAAAAACATAAAAAGAATGAGAAGATCACAAGAATAGACAACAAATGCAATAACAAAGAAGTCAGAAATGAAGACTTAAGATGAAATGAGAGTCACAAGAGAGTGAGAATTAAATGAATTTGATGTCTGCATAGAGCTGAGGTTCTTATGCACACCCGATTGGGTCCGCCTAAAATACGAAAAGCGAAAGTGCACAAATCTTCGACGACTATTATACGCAAATGCTTGCAAATTAAACCAGTTTAGAATTGCCGACGAGACACCTAATTCGTGAAACGAATAAATAAACAAATTTATTTAAATTATTTTTACAATTGTTTTTCAAGCTTAATCATAGGCCGCGTTCCTTAAGTCGGTTGACATGCTCCGACGATGTTAACTGCGGACAATACAAAATACAAAATATTAGACTTCACTAAAAACACAAAAAGATTAAAATGGCGACATCTCGGTTCTCCATTACTTTAGTACCCTATATGGGAAAAATCAACAGACACGTGTTCAAGAAATTTATATCTATTTAGGTCGACACGTTCTAACTGACTAATTTATGTAAATACGTCATATTTTGAACGTTTCGGTCAACATAGTGTCAACCGACTTATCGAACGTGAAACGACGGATATTGAAAAACAATTTACAAATAATTTAATAACATTTTTCGTATTTTTCGTTTCGCAGATTAGGTGTCTCCTTCACAATTCCGAACAGGTTTGATTCGCAAAAAAAGTTCGGATATCCGCTATCGAAATTTTTCGCACTTTCGTTTTCGCATTTTAGATTCATCCCACCCGATTGGCCGATTGCTGGATAAAATTACACTTCATCAATAAGGGATTTGTGCAATCCCATTCTCTTGTCGGTTCCTAACACGAGCCCCAAACCAGTGAAAAAGAGAACACCGGCTTAGTTTCAGACCTGTTCATTCTTCAGTAAGCCTCTTATGCATCTATTGTTATGCTATGGTGCAAATGAAAAAGAGCTCTGCCTGGATCCATTTATAACATCACGTTACAATACGACATGAAAGCCGATAACTAAATCCCATTAATAAAAATCATGAAAATTAAATGAATAGTCTGACGTTGAATTATTAAAGTCTGACGTCGTGATGCAGGTCTAAGTTAGATCTAGACCAGCACCACGTCAAAATCTAACACAGCCAGGTCAAGACCAGGTCAAGACCGGGTCATGCTCAGGTCAAAACCAAATAGAACATAATTTTAATTTTACATCAAAAATAATTAAATCAAATATAAAATAAAAACACTGTGCACTTGTCCACTATTCACAGAAAATTTACAGGCAACATAATAAAAATTATTTGTTTAAAATTTAAATATTCACATGAATCAATCAATAATAAATAATATTTCACCACTGAAATATAAACTTGACTTAACTACATGAAAATAGACAATGAATCAAACGAATTAGATAGAAATATAGAATACATTTAAAAGAAGCTAAATAAATTTTGTTGGTAAAAATACTGTTGATAATCAAAATTATGATCATACTCTTGTTTACATTTTGTGATGTTAAATTTTATTGTTTACAGTATACCCACGCAAATAGAACAAGAAAAGCCGCGCTAAGCGTCTCCGATTAAATAATTTTGTAAACAAACTACCTGTCGGCCTGAGGCATTTAACATGTAATTGAAGGTTTTTTCGTTTCAAAGGCCAAACCTCAATTGTAACTATCAGATTATTTCTGATTTTAGTATGAACTATAAAGGGGGAGTAAAAAAACTGGTATTTTTAACGTTCTGAACGTGGTTCAGAGTAACTCATTCTAAAGTACGTAATATGATCTTGATTTAGTAATTAATAAATTCTCAGATCAATCATATATAAAAGCTACATTCCATCGTTATTTTGTACGAGGTCTCTACAATGTATTTACTATTTACAATGTCAATATTCTCTTTAATCTTGATTGGCGCTGAATTTTAACATTAGATATAAAGTAATTAATTTAAAACTTGAATATATATTTAAGAATTTAGCTAGTACTCTTCTCTAACAAGTGACTTTTAAAAGGCAGATGCATATAGCGTTGTGCACACCACTGAGATAACAGTGGATTAAAATGCATTCTAAGCTTATGGAAAATGCATCTTAGACATGAATATTGAAATATTGTGATTTACTACACAGTAGGAATAAGGTATACACTTTAATTTCTCAAATGCGATTCGGAGTAGTAGTCCATAGTTGAACTGGAGGTAGGAATCGACTTGAAACGAGCAATGAAGAATGCTGCACATAATTGGAAAGGATATATGTCTGCTATGTTGTTGTCATCTCTTGCTCAAATGCGGATATACATGTAGTGCGCCCGCCAATCAAAAGCTTAAATGTAACAAGCAGGACCATAGCCAGAATTTAATTTCGGATGGGGTCTTTGGAAGTCAACAATTGAAAGTCAACGCCCCCCCCCCCTTTAAATACGGCCCTGATAACAAGCATTCTGCTATGTAACAAGCTGCCCTTTGAAGCTGCTGTTTATTCGCGTGAAGGAAGGTGTACATATATCGTAGTCAATTATTACAGCATCAACAAGTTCATTCAGATATCCGAGGTATGATGCAGCATCACATGATGAACGGATACAAATTCATGCAATATAGGAGAGTTTCAAACTTGAAACTTTGCTATCTCAAGTTGGTAGTTTGCGCTATGAAAGAGCCGGAGCACCACAAGGTAAGCATATGACCTTAATCGAACAGGATTACAGAGACAGCTCAATCACGAGCGTCCCTGACCATGAACATTGTTGACCAATCAAAGAATAACCAATCCTAGGTAGTCAAAAAACGACAAATCAAATGTATTAAAGAATATTCAATGATAGGTAGTTAAAGTAGGAGCAGCATATTATGGGCAATACGCTGCTCTATTATATATTTATGGCAGTCCATCAATATTTTCACTGTTTATCATCTGTCCAACACATGTAAATAAAGACACAACGTGATACACTGATGTGCTGAAAGATTAAGATTTAATTAATTTGATCAATTCAATCTTAAATTGAATGAGTGGAAACGATATAAAGTATACCATACATGTATGTGAAAAGCTGTTAAAATTGTAAACAACCAATGTAAATCCATTCAAGAATTAAACTAACTTCATATAAAACTGCAAGATGCACAGCTTATTTGTTGAAATCAATCAATTGAGCCACATTCATCACACTGTGCTAAGTCAACGTTTCACGACCGTATACAAAGCAAGCAGTCTTATCAATGCACATGTCTTAGCAGATGTTCATGCTGCAGAAAATCAGCATTGATTGAAATCACAAAGAAAACAAATAGACTACAATAGTAATGCTGTTAACCACGGATCATTAAATCTATAATTCACTTTTCAATGATTTCACAATTCTATCATTTTGATAAAAATATACATTTTCTTCAAACAATACAAAACCATTGCGTTAAAGTTTAATATTGTAAACAGTATAAACAAATTATCACATGAGCAATATTCCCATAAACATGACCATTAACAAAAAATCATTATTATGCTATTATTCAGAATCCACTATTGCTGTTACAGCATAACAATATGAATATCACACAAGTTTATATGAATATGCTTTGTTTTCTACATTATATTAATCTATCAAATCAATTTCTATATTTTTAAATAATATACATATTTCAAATTATTACCAGTTGTGGGAAACAGGTATATATCACCAAAAGTTACAGTACTTATTGCCAAGTCACAAAACAATTCAAGTAATTAGAACTGTGGGCAAAGAGTCTTGCAAGTTAATTATAACGGTTATGACGAACAGGAGACTTTCAATGAAGAAGCCCAAGGCGGCGGCTTTCCGCAGTAGTTCTTTGAAGAACTGCAGCCGCTGAAACTTGATTCAAAGTCTGATTCACATGTTGCCGAATTTTCACCACGAGCACTGTACGGCATTGATGCATCTAAATATATCATATACAACGGAATGCTTTATAAACATCTCAATATACCACTACAAAGGGTTGCATAATATCTACACATACATGTATAGCACGTGCAACAGGAATGTTTTAAAACACCTAAATGTACCAAATACAAGAAGAATGATACTATTCATAAATATTTAGTCTCACATATAAGTTAATTTACTATTTATACACATCTTAATCTACCGTACACAAGTGGAAGTTAGTATTTCTAAAAGTCTACATACACATAGTCGAATATACACACATGAATGTTATCGTATCTATATAGATAAATATACCACAATCTGAATATTACTATTTTTGCAAAAAAAATTGTATACCACTTAAACATAAATATATTCAATAAAATAAAACCAAAACAATTTATTAAAATAATGCTGCCATCTATTGGACTAAAAAGAACTGAACTTGAGAGTAATGGTACAAACAGAGTTTATCCCATACCTGAATCACTGAAAGGATTCTGAAGCAATCGTAGCACATTCTGAACTTCAGAGAAATCTCCCTTCTCAGCCGCATCAATCGCATTTTGTGCAATATAATTGCGCAGAACAATTCTGAACAAAGAGAAAACAGTTGTTACTCATACAAGCCAGCTGTGGAACAGCTGTAAGTCATACAAGGCAGCTATAGAACAGCTGTAAGTCATACAAGCCAGCTATAGAACAGCTGCAAGTCTTACAAGCCAGCTGTGGAACAGCTGTAAGTCATACAAAGCAGCTATAGAACAGCTGTAAGTCATAGAAGCCAGCTGTTGAACAGCTGTAAGTCATAGAACAACAGTCAAAAGAATTCTGTAGAAAGAACACAGTATAAATCATTACATAGATATGATGATGACAATAATAAATAGAAACGAATAAAACCACTTGAGAACAACAGGCAGCATTGGCCGCAAGGGAAATACCGCGGATGTACAGCGGTATTGTGATCTTGTGATATCAGTCTCATGGTGAGAAGCGAAACTAAACGCTGGTCCACTCAAGGTTAATATTTTCGCTTTAAATCAGAAGCAATTAATATACTATTACAGAATCAATCAATACTGCCGACACCAGAGAGAATTCACTATTATAAACTTATTTGTATAATGATCTAACTACAGTATTTATTCGTTAATTGTACCTCGGATTAGAATTATTCATAGCGTGAACACGTTGCTCGTTAGCACGTTCCACATCTTCCACTTGACGTGTTTCTTGCTCGAGACGATGCACGTACTCATCCAACCACTTGCTCCACAAGCCACTGTTGGCAGCCGCCAACTCATCCTCGCTCAGTTTCTAATCAATAATTACAAAGCAATAGTATTAAATATCATCAACATCAAGTTACGTCAGATAAATCCAAATAATAATAAAACGAACAGATAAGTGTGATGAGGTTCACGGAGCTTCAAGGTCATATTACACAATTAGTTCAGAACGAATACTAATCAACACCATAAGATCTCCTAAACTGCTACAAACTTACATTTTAAGCGACCGCTTAAAGACAGCTAGAGAAAAAGCAGAAGAAAATTCAATAGGTAAGTAGTTCCACAGTCTAGCGCCCACAACAAGGGTGCTAGACCGATCGCCAAGTGTAGAACTTCAGATTAACTATAATGCTTAATGTCACTGAACTTTAACAGTAACAAATATTTTACTTCAAAATCGTAAAAATCATAAGAACATAAATCTATTGCATAAAAACAAAATGCCTTGAAATTAATCCAATTTTCGTACATAAACAATCTCTTGACAGGTTTAAGTAAAAAAGCTGCTGGCTTAATATAATTTCCATATAAAATAAATATCTACATATACATAAAAGTAAGTACCGTACTAATTAAATTGATGCAATTGAAATCTAAATTATAGTTACAAGCTATCCCAACCTCAAGTTCTTCCAACTTTTCCTTGTTTCTTAGTTCTATTGCGATCAGACGATATCCCTTTCCAATGCTCATCAGTAGCTGTGGATTAGATTGCATTAACGACTGCATCATAGCCAATTCTCTAATAACAACAACAATAGCTTATAACATAACACGTCCAAACAGCAATTCTACATCTCAGTAACATCTTCTGCAAGATCCAGATCTTATAGAACCGTAAAACCGACATAACTACCGACATAACTACCGTAATATTCATCACTATTAGGTTGTTGTTGTCAACTCGAGTATGGCTAAAGCTTGGCCGATGTTTTAATGAAATTTGAGAGGAACATCACTTTAACTGAATACATGCAGTATTCAATTAAGCATTGTACACTTTAAACATTAGCTGTGAGTAACCGGTTTCAACAGCTCTACGCAGATCTACAGCAACCAGAATAGTTCCAGATAATAATTTACCACCACCATCATTATTATATCGTAATAATTTAATAGCAATAATTCAATACTAGAAGATAGTAAGATTATTTTTCTTAAAAAATTTATCTCAAATTTTATGGCCAAGTTTGATTTCTCAGGGCAATAAAACATCATTACAACATTTCCCACCGCCAGCACCAAACAACCCCAAGCTAATAGTAAATAACCTTGGATCCATCTTAGGCGCGTATGCAGCTTTGAGTTCTTCACGAGTTGAGCACTGAGAAAGTAGATAAGCAAGGACTTCCGTTCTACTGGTATCATGTTCAGCACTGCCGGGCAAGCGAAGGCGACTGAGACATCGGAAACTGTTCGTAAAATCGGCTCCGGACTGATGCATCGTCTCCAGAAATGAATCGACAAGATTCCTACAAACAATCAAACATCACATAAACTCTGTGAGGGTAAAAGTGCTGAGGTGCTGGCTTAGCTGTGGTATCTCTGAGAGTAAAGGCGCTGACTATTAGCTGTGACATCTCCGAGAGCAAAGGTGCTGACTATTAGCTGTGACATCTCCGAGAGCAAAGGTGCTGACTATTAGCTGTGACATCTCTGAGAGCAAAGGTGCTGGCTTAGCTGTGACATCTCTGAGAGTAAAGGTGCTGGCTTAGCTGTGACATCTCTGAGAGCAAAGGTGCTGGCTATTAGCTGTGACATCTCTGAGAGCAAAGGTGCTGGCTTAGCTGTGGTGTCTCTGAGAGTAAAGGTGCTGGCTTAGCGGTGGTATCCTTGAGAGTAAAGGTGCTGACAGCTTTGTTATCGTTGTTGTCGACATCAACAAACTGATGGAACATTGAGGATGAATGTCTTTTGTGAGGCTCCATAAGGAACCGATGTTGAGAGGTCTAACATTGTTAATCTGTCAAAGATTTTACTGGAACCATCCGGTCCCACTCTACGAGCCTCTAAGTGGGTTGGAGGCAGAGAGTATGCTGTAATTGCATGCCATACTGAGGCCAGTTCTACCTTGAGAGATGTTACCATCCAATCAGCATGCAGCGTTTGAACCTCGCTTTTATTTTACAGATTGTATTTTGTATTGTATTTTCCACCCAACGTTATGTCTCTTGCAAGCCAACTTCCAACTGTTGCACATTCGACAAAGCTTGCATAATATCTACTCATCATAATCATTCTCTAAACACAAATAAGAAATAACAAACTAAGTCTCTTCAACTGCATATTCTCTACTGTAATTAAAATACACAATTTAAATCACAAATAATAAATCAGTTGCAACGTTTGCTAGCCAAAAGTTTCACATCGACACAGAAATAACTGTCCTCTTGAAACAAGAGAAACCAATAAAAGCTATGAAAATCAAGCAAAATAAATGATCGCAACAAATAAGAAATTTATTATTATAGTCAATATGATATAACATACTTGTCACTTTCTTGCTTAACCGAAAGGAATCCAAACTGAAACATAATCACATACAAATCAATTGTAATATTCAAGAAACCAAAAAAAGTTGATCATTACTTAAAATCAATATATAGTGTTACGAAAATAAAGCATCAAAATGGTGAGAAGAACATACAAATAAACATGGAGCATAAGTTAGAAACTTTCGCTATGAAAAGGTATCAGCACATCTAGTTTCAGCACAGGGGTATTATCATGCAAGGCTTAATCATACACTGCGGATTTTACCACAGTGGGCTTAACCACCATATGTTCCACTTCACCTGAGGTTTGACCACATAAGGAGATTCATCTCCAGAGATTTTACCATAGTCTTTTTCATTACAGGAGATTGCACCATAAATGGTTTAAAAACAGGCACAAGATGAAACTTACTCTGCAAAGTTTACTTAAATAACGTACATATCTTATACGGATGGATATTGATCATGTAAATGCCAAAAACAAAAATTGATAAAGTGCCTAGTCTACTGATGAAATGCCAAATCCATGCATTAAATCAATTAAGCAATAAAGCTTCAATGGAAAAAATAATGCAAACTGACAATGTCCATTATGATCCATTACAACATTAGAATGCACACAATGCATATATTATAGAAATGTAATTTCTAGCGCTTGCAATTCATTGGCTTTTAGCATTGAAATATGCGAACTGACCAATTATTCATTCAGTATAAATAAGCAGCTTTATACAATCCCCTGGATTTTGATTTTCAAGAGATATAATCAACTACTATAATTATAATTCCACTGTTCAGGTAGACTTACTTTCTTCCTCATCTGTTCTAGATAGAACGTTTCGTACAGGCTGTTAAATTTGTCGAGATGAGGTACAAGCAACGACATAGGAACAAGTTTCTGTAATATCTCGGCAAGTTTCACACAGTTCCATCGACAGATCTCTGGCTGCTTATCATACGCATACCTTCCGCCATCATCTACGCACAATCAAATATCATACGCATACCTTCCGCCATCATCTAGGCACAATCAAATATCATACGCATACCTTCCGCCATCATCTATGCACAATCAAATATCATACGCATATCTTCCGCCATCATCTACGCACAATCAAATATCACACGCATACCTTTCGCCATCATCTACGCACAATCAAATATCACACGCATACCTTCCGCCATCATCTACGCACAATCAAATATCATACGCATAAATATCAAATACTTATCTTTCACCCTCATCAGCACATAATCAAACACCATATGCAATTACGCATAAATATCATGTACACAAATCTTTCACCATCTTCTGCACATAATCAAATACCGCATGCCAAATATCAAATGATCAATCAAATCTTCCACCGTCTTTTATTATATACATAAAACAGAAAACAACTATTGAGAACATCAGGAAGACTCTTGTTAAATAATTTGTTGGAAGATAAAGTGTTAAAGAAGAATATTAGCAAAAGGTTATGGATGTGAGGCTGATGCAGACCAGGCCGAGGATTCAAGTAAATGGCCATGCAGGGTATGTCACAAAGAAATTAGTGCAAACTCAATAAAATGTCGAAGGTGTAAGAAGTATTAAAAACTCAGCCAGATCACTGGCGAGTTGTGGAACAATACGGGTTTCAATTGTAGCAGCTGCAAAGTAGGGAAAGGTATTGCAAGTAATGCCCCTGGACTGGAATAAAATTGGATGATAACATGGAGTTTAAATGTATGGAAACATTTTACTATTGACGACACAATCGGTGCTTGGGATGGCGCGGAACAGGCTGCTAGAATGAGGGCGAATGTGTTCTTTCTAAGTTCAGGGAACTTGCGCCTATTCTAAATTTTAGAAATATGTTTAATTTGAAATGAAAAATGTACTGAGCACTCAAATGTCTAGAGTGCAAATGATCTAAGGAAGTGAAACTTGCCTGTCAAGGTCATAGATGAGGTGCTTAAAGAGGACAGAAAACATGATGGTGAGGTGGATCTGCGGCGTCACATCCACCTCACCACCATCGGCAGTCATCCAGAGTCTAAAGTTAAAAACTACTACTGTACAAAACTAACCCGCGTAGAAGAGGGCAGTTACCTGAAGTGTTGCAGATATGAACACGATTGAATCTGTCCAGGAAGCCGAAAGGTCCGTAGTCAATCGTCAGTCCGACGATGCTCATGTTATCTGTGTTCAACACTCTGAAGCAAAGCAACAGAAACTGAACACAGTTGCATTCATCAATTCTGGACAATATACTGCATTAAATAATCAGGTATATCATTGCACCATAAACACAATACATACATTCATTACATAGTTAAATATTCTTGATTTTTTATTTATTTATGAAAAACTTGGTAAATAGCGTGCTTACAAGACAAGATTCTTGGCACAATTTAAACAACAATACTAAGTTGCCTCTTGCTTCTGAAAATACTGCAAGAAGAATTATATAGGCTACTACAAATGACTATAAAAAAACTGCAATCTAAGCAAATCAGAAAAAAACATATAGCTGCAACACACCAGAACAAATTTTAATGGTAACTCTACTCGCTATTTAACAATGATCAAACATGATTACTTTTCTTGATTTAAGTTACAATAACTGGATACGGTCAAATTTACCCTTCGATTTTAATTTAATCCTTAATAAAAAATTCGACTAAATTGAATATACTGCCCCAAATTATGTTAGAGCTTCTACACAGAAACAGCTACGTCATTCCCTTCGTATTAAACAAAACTGGAAGGTTGTGTTTCTGCATTTAAATAATCAATCTAAATAAATCCCTCATATCTACCATATATCATTCCAATTAAGCACAGTGTACATATGTCAATTAAGAAAAATTAACAATAAATTAAACTATGGTTTTGAATTATTAAAACTTTGCATGAAGAGCAACTGATTAATCGTATAAAATATATACATGTATAACTAATAATAGTTTCAACAGTGTTTGTAAAATGGATCAATCGACGATCTGTAAAGAATTCATGCTAAAGAAAACTGTAGCCAACCCATGACAGAAGCCGACACATTGCCAGCCGGCTACCAGTAAAGCTGTCTTCGTTACGACACTGCCAAAGAACTCTGCGTACATCTCTTGAGGTGTGTCTTTCAAAGACTCCCATATCTACAAGATGCATTCTGCCTAAATCATGAGTTGAAGGATATCCTCATGGAAACACATTCTGCAGATTATTCATCAAGTCAACACATGTCCTAGATTCAAGAGATTTCTAAATTCAGAACAGACGTCGGAAAATTAGTCATCCGAAGTTTTACAATTTATTTACTAAGAAATTTACTTCAAAATGAATGCAGAGAAGAAAACATTTTTAATACAGCTACCGATGCCATCCTCACAATAACCATCATATATAATTTAGCATTCCTTTTTACAAATAAAATTTCTACAACACATGATACACGTTCTCCATGATATGCATGAAGTACAAGAGTGACCGAATAGCTCAGTCGGTTGCGTCGCCAGTCTCGCAGCGAGGAAATAGAGAGTTCGCCTCTCGGCAACGACTGACTGTTCGGTAGCAAACCTGGGCAAATTGCTTACGCTCCATTGCCTGCACGGGAAGGACCTTTGGCCACCCACCTGTGCTCATCGGCCTTGTGCATGGTGGGTGGTTAAGTCAAGCGTAGTAATACGCAAGACATATAACCATCACCAGGACCTGTCTTAGGACAGAGCACTCATCATCATCATCACAAGAGCATAGACACACAAACACAGACATACAGACTTAAAAGCAAAGGCATAAATGATAGTTAACCTGTTAGTGCACTGCACAAACACATTTACAAGCAACTCATGTGTGAACTACATGCACCAAGTCACTTGTGCATACTAGTTAGCAATACCCGTAACTACTTCCGTGCGTACAACATGCCTGCATTGTGCATAAACAAGCAGCAAGACTGCTGGAATCACGGAGGGGGCTCTGGCTGTAAAACAGCACTTTAAATAAAAAGTATGCGCTGCAGAGCTTATTAACCTTGAGCATCAAGTGCTACATGATGTGGGAGAAGAAAGTACTACATCAAAGGTCAACAATTCCTTCGTAATTACAGAGGGAAACATTTTAGCATCGTTCAACCCACTTTTGTTAGCCATGATGTTATTTATGGATTATTCCAGTCTGGATGGCAAATGTTAATGATGATGATGATGATAAATGATGATGATGATGATGATAAATGATGATGATGATGATGATGTCTAAAAACCAACTAGAAACTCCTGGATCTGTGGCATGACCCTGTGGCAGTGGCGGATCTGCTGCAGCTGTGGGAGGACGCCCTGGCGGCAGCTGGAGGCAGAACGGGCCCTAGCCTGACGGAGTCTATGGCGGGACACAAACAACAACAACATGATGATGCCTACCTGTGGATAGAACTGCTTGACCGTGTAATCAGTCAGTGCCTGAAGGACGTCCGGTTGAGTACAACTTGGTCCCTCCCTTCCGGATTCGCGATCAGGACCCTTGCAGACTTCAAATGATCCAAATCTACAAGCAAACATCAAAGAAAGAAACGTCAAACTACATGTATCAAATATCAAAGAAAGAAACGTCAAATTACATGTATCAAATATCAAAGAAAGAAACGTCAAACTACATGTATCAAATATCAAAGAAAGAAACGTCAAACGACATGTATCAAACATCAAAGAAAGAAACGTCAAACTACATATATCAAACATCAAAGAAAGAAATGTCAAACTACATACATGTATCAAACATCAAATAAAGAAACGTAAAACTAAATGTATCAAACATCTAAGAAAGAAATGTCAAACTACATACATGTATCAAACATGAAATAAAGAAACGTAAAACTACATGTGTCAAACATCAAAGAAAGAAACGTCAAACTACATGTATCAAACATCAAAGAAAGAAACGTCAAACTAAATGTATCAAACATCACAGCTATCTGACGAGTAGTTCGATAAGTGCCAGCTCTTCGTCGCCATGCAGTTACAATTACAACTTCTCTTCTAATGCAATGTCAGATACTGTGCAACAACATCGTGTTCTCTAACAATATTTCTGGGAGAAGAAAAACAGCAAGGTCTGAATATAACTGCTAACTTTACTAGTAATATCATTTTATTCCACAATTTCATCAAGTTTGACGAACCCAACGACCACAGGCCCATAGTACATCCGCATTCGTCTACACGTCGTATTTGTGGGTACCATGTTTTGCATAATAATTATGATAGCACGAGTTTGATCTAACGGAGCAAGTTCAAAACATAAATTGCACTTTCTGCATGATGCCTGAACTTTTCGTACCTGATAAAAGTTGGTGCTATTCTTGTCACAATGCTGCATTTTTCAACTATAGGCCTTCCATTGTAGAATATATCACGCACAACTTTAGAGTCGGACGTAATGCAGCATCCTGCTCTTGTCGTTGGAATACCGAGGTGGAACATAGCCTGAAAAGTTCAATCGATTTGAAAACAACACTGTAAGTAGTCATCCATCTTTCGCAATCTATCATAGTATAAAATATTATAATATATAAATATTAAGCCTTTACGGTAAGGTGCTAAACTGAGATGCATAAGACTCAGCTTCTTAATTATCTATCACACTACAGTATCATTCCCATTACTCTTGTTTGTACTAAACATGCATACATAGAGCAATCATTCTAAACACAATGACAACAGTTTAAGTAACTTACTTACATAAATAGCATAGATAAAAATGCTTCTAGTATTTTTAATTACACCTTTGGTTGCTCTCTTGGTGGTAATGTACAAAATGGGTAAAATAGGTACTATTCCAGTGCAAACTGCAAAACATATCTCTGCATGGCATCACCATGGCCATATATAAGGGGGGTATTGGGGATTCAACCCGACCCAACTCCCCCCCCCCCCGAAATTGTTTTTCCTTAAAATTCATGATGTTTTTTGAAGAAATTTCTGAAAAAAACGGTCGTTCAATTTTTTTTAGGTCAACCCCCCCACCCGAAATCTAACTTTTTTCAAAAAAAGGTCACTAAAATTTTTTTTTTAGTCAAGCCCCCCAAAAAATAAACAATTATTTTCATGAAAAAAAGGTCGTCAACATTTTTTTTACTTCCCCAAAACCCCCGAAATGAAATCCTGGCTACGCCCCGGGGCATCACCATGCAAAAAAGTCATATATACAGCATACCTTATTTGGGGGCAATACTTCCAAAATATAGCTGTAATCAAACATAATTTTTTTATCACAAATCTACATAATTATATGGCAGAGTATCACTGCCTCTTCGCACCATCTTTTGTCTCCAACATATGTAGATTTATCGAAAACCTACATATGGGGGAGCACTGCCTCTTCTCACCACCCCTTTGTCCCCAACATTGTTATCTATAGGTCTTCTCTTTTACTCAAACACGTAATTTCTGATTTCACTAGATGAATGCTCTTTGGCATGACATCAAAACACAATCAGCTAAAATTGCATCACTTGCATTCCGAACTGGGAAATAGTGCCTAGATTTCACTCAGTGATTTTCCAGATTTCTCTCTAAGATAATATCTGTACCTCACTGCAGAGGAATTCGCGGATACTGGACCGCAAGACCTTCCGACCGTCAGCCTGTCGTGAGAACGGAGTGAGACCTGCACCTTTCAACTGTACCTCCCACCGCTCTCCAACCGCATTGACAACCTCACCAAGGTATCTGCATGGTAACAACATAGCAATCAATACAGTCACATTCGATTACTTTCACCAAAGCCACACTTACTTGGCTTCATCAGATTGAGTCGCTGCAAAAAATGACCTGAGAGAAAACTAACTAGGCCCGTTGTTTCATTGTCACCTAGGCTATATAGAAACAGCACCTTGTGGTTATTCTAGTGAATTGCTTGCTAATTTCAGAAAGGGGTATTACTGAATAGAATTATGTGAGAAGGTCGCAAGAGACCTTAACGCTTGAGTAGTGGTTCATTTTAATGTTAATGCTTAGCTCAATATTTAATAAATAATCTCATCACTTTTGACCACACAAGCAGAATTATTTCAGTGTAATGTACATCCCAAAAGTTAACATCAATTAGGCATGGACGCTACATATTCTTTCCTGTGTAGCCAGGGAAATTTTGCTGTCATCAAACATTGACATGAAATTATATCTGAAATGAAAACTTGTTATGCGCGGATGACTGTATGAACGGAATGCAAAACTTGCTGATGCTAATGACGATGATTCATCTGCTAATGACGATGATTAGTCTAAACAATAATCCTTGTATCACATTAATTCAAGCTTACATTGCAGCTCCATCGCCGAGCTGTCCAGCAAAATACCCGAACTGATGACCACAATAGCAGTGTGATGCAGTTTCTGAACCCGGAAGAAGACGGTTGCCAGAGAAATATTCTACAAATTCAGGCCTGTCGACCTCCTTTTCGTCCAATCCCAGCAGTTGAATGGCCGGCTGTGAAACGACCACCAGTTTTGGATTGTCAACTTTGGTCGGCAGAACTCGCGAGAAACACGCTCCAGAAACTTCTCGCAGGAAGTTCTTTTCCTCCTTGTCAATGGGAAGAACTCTCAAGGCGACGTTGTCAAATTTCAGAGTTTCGAGTGTCATGTGATCCGTCGCCATTGAATGCAGTTTACGGACACGACCAACAGCGTCGATGTTCTGGCAAAGACGCTGAATGTTATACTTACTGATGCTGCAGCTCTGGCTCTGGAATGTATGAAGTGGTTGTGGATCTGTTTTCACTAACAGTGACAAAGGTCTAACAGCACGAAGCGCAAACCCTTTCCAAACATTTCCAATCCCTAATGCTGCAGACGAGTTCAACTTCAAAAACTTCATAGGATGGTTACAGTATGTAGATATTGCACGTAGAGCTAAAATCAAAGCAAAACCTAGTCAAATTAGGCAACTATTCAGTCAAAGATTTTAACAAGATAATCGAAGTAAAAGAGGCAATGACTGCATCAACATGGGCAAATGCATGACATGGTACTAGTCTACAGCACTAGCCAGAGGTGCAAAACGAAGTCAGCCGTCTTATATTCACAGTTGGACCCAGAAAATAAAAACATAGCGGCTGAACTAAGTTTTTGTGATGGTTATTTATTTGTATAACGTTTACACATGAGTACTATGAATGATTATGAAGCTAAAGTAACCGGTTTTCTCAATTTATGATGTATTGCATATCTGTATCATGTACTATATTTGTACATTGGCTCTCCTACAGTTATTGCTGTTCTACACTTTAGTAGGCCTACACTGCATGAGAACAAATCAACAGGCAAAGGGTACGCGTTCAAAAATTTCTTTGTTGTTTTAAATTTAGGAATTTAAAGCTGACAAACGCTCTATGAGCCCAACCCTAACCCCAACCAAAACCCGAATATAACCCCAAACCTAATCCCGACCTTAACCCTAACAGTTTCCTATGCAGTGTAACGTACTAGATCAAAAGCTAACAAACTTTTAACAGTTTCTTTCTGTTAGTGCCATTGATACTGCGTTACGTTACGTTACGTTACATAACGTTACGTTACATAACGGGCTGCGTTACGTTACATAACGTACTCAAGTTATGTTTTATGCATGATTAATAATGTCATATTGCAAGGAGATGAACCTAGAGGCTAAGGCCTGCGTT
>JAQFYQ010000059.1:0-23946 GCA_034694885.1 Buchholzia appendiculata | reverse complement strand
TGACAAAATGGTTTTTCAATCCGGGTCAATTTTGACCCGGAATAGGCATATGTGAACTTTTCGGTATAACGGGCGTACAAGGGTTAAGAACTTGCTTCAGTGCAGATCAATGTGAAATTGCAGGGCATCCTTTCCCATATTCCTGTGTTACCATTGTGAACATTCATGCCAGGCCTTCACAGAGCGTGGAAGATGAGTTTTCTAAAAGTTTTCACATGTTCGTCATCAGCTTATTCATTAACATATTGAATTGTACTTGATGCTCCTGATTGGATGACGGTATTGAGAGCGAGCAGATTTTCAGTTAACAAAGACGACATGGTAGAAAAATCCTGGCAATCAATCAATCATTGCTTAAATTCCAAAACTAGTTAGTTAATCCTATTGAAGTCTGAATAATGTGAACAAGCGATCTCATTGCTTGCCTAGTCAGTCAGGTTCAGGAACGTGGTGGGTCTATTACTTGACACCATTGAGCACATGTTGAACACTTTTCTATATTCATGTTTGAAGGTGGCGTGTACGACTTTGACAGTCGAGGTGTGAACTGGACTGCCGGAGGATGGACGCAGTGTCTCGTCGTGTACGCATTGGATGCACATGATTCTGATCGAGTCAATGCTTGGGACGCTCAACTTCACAAATATTCAGCAGATGTCACATGGAGAAAAGAAAAGTAAGGTTTCATTTACTGTCCTGTTGTTTGACATAAAAAAATAAAATGTTGCATATATACATAAATCTGTTGTATACGATGAGCATGGTTTAGGTTGGTTCCTTTCATTTTCATGTTAAATGTGGAATGGGCTGTTTTGTAAAAATCAGTATTCGCCAGATGGCTACGTGTTCCAACGGGACAATTTGGCCTAGTTAATGATCATTGGGCCATTAACGACCCAGGTATAAATATAACCCAATCCAAATCAATGATCAATTTATAAGCACCAATCAGAAGCAAATTGGGGCCCGTAGTACCACGACGCCGCCCTGGGGAGTACTGTGTAACTACGTTTTGAAAACTTCTCATTGCTATGACAGTATAAACTACAGATTTAGTTGTATGTGGTTTTTAGCCATTAGTTAAAATTCTTAGTATAATGCAATAATACTATGTACGAAGTGATATCATTTACTGTAAGGTGTTTCATGTAAGCTGCAGTCTGAAGTGCATTCTAGGAAGCGCATCCATTATATCAGAGTTCTTATGTTACTTGTTAGTTACTCACAAGACGGATGCAACTGCTACGACTTTGTTCTTGGGTTCCTGCAGCTGATGGGTCTCGAGTCGGTCGAAGCCAGCATTAGAAACAAATCAGACTTTTGTCGCGACATCGTTATCCAACGAACGACTGATGTCGCCAAGTACATCACGTTTTATCGACGCCTTCTCCGGGAGAAAACAGTTGTTAAATATCACACTTTATTTTAGGATATATGCTAATTATTCAAGGAACCTAATTGTTCAGTACTTGCCTATATTTGAGTCGTCGTCTTTAATGTGTCTTAGTGAAAACATATTGTTATCCAATTTATTTTAATAATGTTACATGTTTCTCTATTATGTGGAATTTAGTATTAGTGTAATATATTGTTACTATATTGGTATACAATTTATGTTAAATGTTTATATATTTATTATAAACTTGTACAAAGATGCATTTGTCTCAAAAATGATAAACCGAGTTCTTCGTTTTGAACAACTACATTTCCTTAAATAGTTCAACATACGGTCATGTGATGCATGTCTGGCTTTCGAGGGGATATCCCACTAAAAATATGTTTTTAACATCTGTACCATGAAATCATATCAAATGTCTATCCTTTTGATTTGCTGTGTGGTTTAAATTATTAAAAAATATTGAAAACTTAATTAGTTATTAAACTTTTGTAATGGCATAGAGCTTATTGCGCACCCTACCCTGTATTTTTCTTTTGAAATGTAAAAAGACAAATATAAAAACATGGTAAAAAAACAAAGATTTAAGCATGTCTCATTAAAATTAGACAATTTGTAATATACTGCAGATTTCATACGTAGTATATACATTTATAATAAAATAATAGGTAAACAAATGGCAAACAAGTCAGAACAAAAGTTTAACAATTGTTAACACATGGAAAGCACCTAAATAATAAGAAAATAGACATCTGAAATGTTCAGTAACGTCTAACGTAAATGTAACTTCTGTAAATATTGAATAAAATGTTCAATGCGTGTAAATATTAAATGAAACGTTCAGTAACGCCTGTACATATCAAGTGTACTTTGCTAGGATCAAGTCATCTTTTTGAGCATCATAAATCTTTTTGAGTAACATGGAAAGTTACTAATAATATTTTACTAGTCGAGCTAGAACAATAACTTATTTGATACAATCATTTGCAGCTAAAACGGCTAAAAATTAAACTGACCTATAGTTAACTGGCTAGATAAAAGCAATAACCTAGCAAGCAAGAAAAAAACTTCCAAGGGCAAATGTGAAATGCAGCGGAATGTATATGAATTGAACTTAATAAATAACACCAAGCTCTAAAGAAACACAAGTCATACTTAAACGAAATTATTCAAGCGTACAATTAGGTAAATGACACACAGACATAAAAAATTCACTAGGAAAGAATTATTCTTCCTTAGAGAAACCTTATTGCTCATTTGGCTTATTTCATCCTCTTTATTTATCACAATGAGTTGATGCCGTTTTTCCTATGAAGGGGACAAAAAAGAAAAACCATATCTTAGTTAATTAGTCAAACTAGACCTGTGCAGTTGTCATTAGCAATAAGCTTCTACATCCCAACGTATCATGTGGGATACGTGCGATACAGTGGATGAATGGATGCAAGAAGAAGAGTACGTTTGTGTTATAATTATTGATATCAGAGTGTAGCCACAGAGTCTTTGAAGTAAAATAGTATGAAGCACAAGTTACTCCTGCGAGTTGCATTAGCCGAGGTAGAGAGTTACTGACAGGAAGAAGAACACCTCATACATACCTGAAGCAGTGTTACCACCACCTACAAGGTCCTACATACCTGAAGCAGTGTTACCACCACCTACAAGGTCCTACATACCTGAAGCAGAGTTGCCACCACCAACATACCTGAAGCAGTGTTACCACCACCTACAAGGTCCTACATACCTGAAGCAGAGTTACCACCACCCACGTACCTGAAGCAGAGTTACCACCACCCACATACCTGAAGCAGAGTTGCCACCACCCACACACCTGAAGCAGAGTTACCACCACCCACATACCTGAAGCAGAGTTACCACCACCTACATACCTGAAGCAGAGTAACCACCACCCACGTACCTGAAGCAGAGTTGCCACCACCCACATACCTGAAGCAGAGTTACCACCACCTACATACCTGAAGCAGAGTAACCACCACGTTCAAATACTGGCATACGTGGCTAGCAGCTACGCACAGATGAAATGGAAATAAGGAATAGGGTTGAGATTGAGTAGAGGACTGGGTAGTGCTCAAACTTTGGCTATATTGCACTAAAAGAAACTGAATTGTAATCAACATCTGCTTCATAGTCTTAGTCAGCTTAGTTTAGTAGTTATCCGTTCCCTATCTCCACCCCATCCTCAATATACCATAAACGAACATACCATTCGAGGCAGGTTGGTTTAGAGATACTAGCCGTTCCACACTTGCAGGAAGACAATACTACTACCACTTCGGCTCTAAAACCTCGCCCCACAATAATTCACTTGTGTTGTTTGTGCCCACCCCGCAATCAGTTCACTCGTGTGGAACACATCGGTTACATCAGCAATTTGACTGATTGTACAACAAATACAGATGGTTCTCAGTCAAGTAAGTACTATGGATTCAAGTTTAGGTGTACAAAGCACCCAATACAAGAAGAAAATGCAACATACACTGTGTACAGAAAATGTGAGCTCTGCAAATGTGCGTCAATAACTATTTGAAACATCGTATAGATATCAATAAAACTTTGCACTCTGCACTTCATGAAATTTGCAGTTCACCTACAAATTTTTTTTAACAGACCAAGTAATAGAAACAAAGAAAATTCATTTAAAAATGTCAAAACTTAAAATCAAAGATAAACAACAGTAGAAGTAAAAAAAAATTTAAAATGCTTGTTGAAGAGAAAGTTTCCAACAAATTTCAGGAACTCAAGACAACAATAAAAATATCGCCAACTGCATGCACAGCAAGAGAAATGAGGCGAATTGAACTATGGAAAAAATTCTACTCAATTGATTTAAGCCACATTTTACATCCACTATAATCTGGTTTCAGATACTGCTTGTACAGTTGTATCAGCATTGGTGAAGTTTTCAAGTTGCTAAAGACAATGTTTTATGAGGTTTTATGATGCTCTGTACAATCTGATAAATAAATAACAAAAGCATTTTTAAATGAATATTTAAAAATATTCATTTAGTATGCATATTCTACCTTGAAAGCTTTATACACACATAATCAGGAACAATGTTACAGGTAGTTACTTGCAAATCAAGAACAAAGATGTGGGGGAAGAAGTCGATAACAAATTTGATTCCAAAACCGCAAATTTAATTTGATTGGGGCTAGGATCCAGAGCGTTCAGGATCATGTAGTTCAGATCGTGAGAGGCTAAATGTTGACTCTAGCACCAGCAATTTATATTGTTTAAATAATCCAGCATACTTAATTCAGCCCATGATATTCACTCGTTTGAACCTGTCCTACCTAAAGCAAACTACCCAAGTTGAATCCTGTGTTCCAACATATCACAAATATGGACTGTTTTACGGTGATCGAACCACACAAGAATCAAGATTTCACCCATCTTGTGCAAACCGATTCCACCCCACTCCACCTGATTCCCTTACACTCAAAAGTACACAATACGTTCGTTTTAAGGAGTCTCACAATGACTGATCTAAGTTACATGGAAAGTTGCATCAATTATGAACCAAATACAAAAGGATCACAGTAGTGGAAAGAATTTTCACAGAAACTGTGTAACGTGGACTCAAATATTTCAACGATAAGAGACAAATGCAGTACAAAATGGAACAATATTAAGGATGAATTAAGAAGCAAGACGAGAACTGATCTAGGTAAGCAAGGGAAACTGATCAAGGCAAAGAAGAGAAAAACAGAACAATGCAAAATATAAACATTACGGACATGTCAGAAATGTCAAAGGATAATATACAGGGGATGGAATATTTATTCACCAAATCATATATACATCTATTAGTACATATTATGCTCAATTCGTTAGTATAAACATTGGGAGTAGCGCAGAGAACGTGACGCTAGCACCGGAGAGTTGCTACAGCAGCTGCGATGACATTCAGTGTGTATCAAGTGAATAGACCAATTTCATTCCTTATGAACGAAACAGCAATTCAAAGCGAAGACGGAATGATTCATTGTTGTGCAGAGGCAGAGACGACAGTGCATTCATCACAGTCAGCGTAGAGAGCTGCGTCAATCGTTGCAGGACCACTCAGGTCATTGCTAACAACAACAACAACAATACAACATTGCGAATAACAGCTGCTTTGAAATTTACCTAATTAGCTGTAAGCATGCTTGTCTACAACTCCGTCCTCGTTAAATATGGAGATAATTCGTTAATGTTCATCCCACTATAAGTAAAGCCAGTGCTAATTATTGTGGACAATGCCAGTCTGGACGAGAAATGATGATAAATTATGTCAACTCCAGATTATCCAATATCAATACCATCATGCCTTATAACAATGCTTCATGTCAGCTATATATTTACACGCAACTATCGAACACAAGAGACACCTGAAAGTATCTGGTACTGCTTCGTGTTTTAATCAAATTACTTACACTCTGTGAAAAACACAAATGCTTTTGATTGATCTGTACGGTGTGAAAATTAAATTGTTTCCCCCGCAAAGCTAGCATAAGTCTCAGTGCTACAAAAATTATCGTTTCCACGCATCTTGTCCAAGTGAGTCAGTGACGAAGTTGAAAAACTAATCAGCTGAATTCACAAGCCATTTATAATATACACCAAGCAGACCAATTCATAGCCAAGTTTACTCTACAAAGAGAGAAGCAATGCAGTCAAGCTGCTGAGATCAGTAGTTGGCAACACTCGCAGGTTGCTCTCACTCATTTACATCAACAGGTACAATTATTTGCAAAGCCTACAGGCAAACCAGGATCGTAGGACAAAAATTAGAGAATTTATCTGAAGTAAATATTTCTCAGTGCTTAACTACTTCACTTCTCAGCAACAGAAAGAGTGACTTAAAACATTTCAATCAGTAGAAAATAAAAGCCAACTATTCAGTGTGATCTTCTTACATGTGACCAGTTCAATTTAAATCTACAATACTACATGCATGAAGATATGCAAGTGCTTGACTAGCATAACATTACTAAAACCTTTAACACTAGGCTAAGAACTGCTAACTAGGCCCTATTTAAAACAATAAATTACAGTGAAATATTTTGCAAACTACTAGCTAACATTACTGCAAAGAGAAACATATAATATAAATAACAGACCTCAATATACCGTAATTCATTTTCGTTCAACTAGATTAACTTGATCACATTCTAAAGATGAAAATTTCACATACTCTGCGGAATAGATTTTGTTGTGTGAACCGTTGGTGTCGTAGTTTGCGTAGGTCTCCTTGGACAAAAGTCTGTCGGGGAACTTCACCAGGAAGTAACTCCAACAGTCTATCAGCTCGGAATGTACGTGCTCCTTATCCTTCTTGCATTCGTCTCGTGATTTCATACGCGAGCAACTTTCTGAACGTTCTGGCAGCGCGAAGCAATTTGAACTGTTCACCAACTTATCAACATGCAGATGTTTCGAGCAGCCATTCACAGATGCAACGTCAGCGTTTACCTTCTTTTCCGCTACGGATCCGTTTCGGCAGGATATCGCAGGTTCCTCAATGCAGAGCTGATCTTTAAAACATTTCCGACAAGACTCCACACTGTCGTCAGAATGAAGCTTAATATTGGAATCGGTTGTTGATACTGCTAAGCTCGTGACGTTCACCTTCATCACGTCTCGAAAATAAACGTCTGGGTGACCTTCAAAATTGTCCATCCATAAAAGTAGGTCATCGTCAATGTCATAGATTTCACCAACTATCCTCTACAAAAGAACACATACACAAAATTTTATTTATTATAAAATTATTTAATAGTTTCACACTCATGCTACATGTCTACTATCCCTTAATCGCCTCATGCCATACACTTTACCGGGCTGTTCAGTGGCAGTACTCTCAATTTGTACTTCACCACAGGGCCCGAAAATTCACTTTGATAATAATTCATCATTAATTTTAACAAAATATATAGTGAAATTAGTCAAATGCATGTAATAATAATGGAAGATTCACAGTGTAACATGCTTTACCAAAAATATGTCATGTGCATTACCGACATATAGTAATTCTCACAGATTTACTTCAACATTTAGAAATTTGTTCTGAATATCTATGACAATCCATAGCTATTCCTATATATGTCTAAATATTTACAGTGCAGTGTGATCAATTCACAGAAATCGTAGATCTGCCTTATAATGCAAGTCAAAATCTGTGTCATTTTTGTTACCAAATCAAATAATTAATTTAAAACTGGTATATTGCTGCATGAAAGTTGTTGTAGGTCTATGTAATTACAAATGATGCTCTACATTCGTAGCTTCAAATAAGATATGTACACAGTATATAACCGCAATTGAATTTTGATATGAAGTCATATGATGAGGTTTATTGAAAAAGAACAAAGCAAACTCTCATGCGCGCTACACTGGAACAGCTCATTCATAGAAATAACAACTAACCCTGTTAATCATGTAATGTGTATGCTACATGCTCAGGCATATCTCCTTTCAGATGTGGTTAAGAAAATTTTCAGAAACATGTCAATAATGATAATGGAAATATAAACAAAGTGCATATAGTATTGCACTTTAAAGCTGTGGGGCAGAGACCATTTATTGCTATTAATGCTACATTTATATATGTTTTGGTTTTATAGATCAGATTACTCTATTTCCCTGAAGTAAAGCGAGTCGATGGGTCATAAACACCAAATGGAAACTACACAGAAACGATGCTCAAGTGATTAATATAAGTCACTCACAGTATTATTATCTAATTTTATACCATGGGTGAATGGGCACATGACTTTAAATAACTGTAGCAGATGCTTGATAATGCACACCGTCAACATTACGATACCAAATGGATAACAATTGATTCTGAGACATTAATTGCTACGTAGTCAGTGGGGTATTGAAACCGAAATGGGGTTGAACATCACTCTACAAATTTGAAACATGGCGTTTCACTACATATTTCTTCAGTCAACTGACTACATAAATACTGAAACACAGCTGAATTTTCTGGATTTATTGCTTTGATTTTAACTTAGTAGCATAAACTCACAAATGGCACCCTCAATATAAAAACTTTCAGTACACGACTGGCTAAGAGCCTTATTAAATAGAAACATGATCCAATTACAACAACGAATATTAAATCAATCAAAAATTTACCAAATTCTATTAGGAAATATCATTTTTAACAGTATTAGCACACCATATCCACAGGCGCGTCACGCTGAACTCCACTAGGCGGCACAGTTTAGAGACAAGTGGACGTATTATTTTTTGGTGTTGTCACACACAAACTGAGAAAACATATTTGGACGAGGTGCTAAAAATTACAGTCTAATCGTTAAGCTTTGCCAGTTTTCTGTGACATCATCATCATCATTAGTGCTCTCCCGGAAGGCAAATCCCTGGTATCCATTTCCTCCACAACTCACGGTTCTCCGCTTTCCTTTTCATTTGCACATATGATTCCTCCTTGCCCTCCATCAGTTCATGAAGCCTACTCTGTCTCGGTCTTCCTGGTCCTCTCCCTCAATTCTGCCTTCTATCACATGTTTCATAAATCCCTCGCCCCTCAACACATGTTCAATCCAGTTTTTCTTTCTCTTTACGACTGTTTGCACCATACTTCTCTTTTATCCCACATCATGTAACACTTATTCATTAGTTTTCTGTGACAACACTGTATTATTTATTAGTAAACAAACTTAAAAATAATAATAAGATTTTATAATAAAATAAATAATATTAAATATAATATTATAAGCTCAAATGATAGACAGTAATATATAATTAATGTATTTAAAAATGTTCACTATCAAATAATATATTTTAATAATATATTTTAATAATAAATTCTGCACCAGTCGATAGGTGTCGCCAAAACAACTTCTGCCTATCCCAAAGACCCAGTAATAAGTCTATGAAAAAGCGGTGAAAATAGCCGAGTCTCATCTCTCGACATTCAAGACTCTCTGGTATTAGGACTGTATATATAAATTTACTAAGATCAAAAGTGTAGGAATTTTGGCAACTTTATAAATATCAAACAGAGTATTTGAATGCACATTCCACAACGTTCATAAATTTCTTTGATTTTTCATGGAGAATTTATTCAAACAAACTTAACTATTTACACAACTAATGATTTAATCTGTCCTTTAAATTGATATCAACACTTTGATGCTGACATCGAATATCATAACAGTCACAATTATAACAATTTAAAATCATAGTTATTATAACTCAGCAACTTTAATTCAAAAGTAATAGAGCAGACATTAATTTGTAATGCCACATATTTTAACAAAAAATACTCCATGCACTTACTTGACCCTTGCCCGGTGCATGGAGGAGAAAAGGAAGATTCCAGTGAGTGGCAATGATCAGAGGGAAAGCTTGTTCACTGATTGCAGTGCCGACAAACTGACAACGTCCATGTTCTTGACTCGACAAGTGATGATGATTAGGCTGACCGACCTTTAGCGTTCCATACACAAAGATTCTGTGCGGAAGACTACTCGTTGTTTCCAGCATTATGTCCGACTACAAAAATAAAAATAAATCACACAATTATCATTTGTAATGACATACATCATGGTTATTAATATAGTTAATTTAAAATTTTATTATGTATGATTATTTGAATTTTAAGACTAATGTAACATTGTGTATACGTCTCTAAATACGTTCAACTAGCTAAATTACCCGGCTTCGCCCGGGTAATATTTGAACATTAACAGAAGTGGACATTGGACCGAATTTTAACAACCCAGTTGTCCCCCGAACGTCCCCTAATTGTGCTTCATAGAAATCCGTTAAGTAGAACCCCCGTTCGTGGCTACTACGTTACTGGCTACGTCGATTAGTGCGGGCTTTGTACTGGGTTCGCCTGGCAATGCCGGTGTCACCGGTGACACCGGCATTCATTTCGGGCTTTGCCCTGTTAGATACGGTACTTGTAAAATGCCGCATGGTTATTGCCTCCGCCGATTTGTGTTGGTTTCGTACAATGGGTAAAAGGCCTTTAGCCGTAGATGCTAGGACCTCGCCCAATTTGCCATTTATGCCCATCCCCCGCGCCTCATTCGGCCACCCACTCGCGTCAAACCCTCGTGTAATCCTCGCCCGTATTGATCTAACCACCGTCCATGATTAGACAGCACCCACGGTAGTGCATACTGCATAGCTTAACTTGCATAGCCTAAATTAAAATGTTAGAAAAAAAATTAATTATATATATTATTTAATTACATATAATTCAAGGAATTATATGATCCACCCTCCCCTTCAATATAATTGTTTAGGAATCTTGAAATATGCATAGACGATTAACGGTTCACAAATCAATCTACGCTGTGACCGCCATTTCTAACAAATAAGGAAGTAAATTAGCAACATATCATGTTATAATGATCTCTGGCCACGCCCACTTGATTAATGCCTGTAGACATCATATCATTACTTACAAACTCCATAAATTTGGCTCTAATCCAACATATGCTACATCTCGACGTAATAAAGCAACACACAATAGGTCGGGTAAATACTACTTCGAATAAAATATTTTACCTAATTATACAAATAAATAAACAAAAATAAAATAAAATAACTAATCAGCACAGGTGAGCCAATCACCTGCGACCGGAAGACTACCATAATCATAAACTAATTTTTAAAACTGGATTACTCTAGAACAAAGCCTGTTGAACTTTCAATCGCTATAAATAGCAACAGCTACGTAACGTTACAGAACAGAATATCGAAATTGCCAAACCAAAATACCAAGATAAACTCATTTGAAAAAAATTCTATACATTTTTGGAGTATGTCTCAAGCGCTAAGCGCTAGTGATCCCAGTAGTGCATACAAAGACATGTAAGTTGACCACTAAGTTGCACGAACCGACATTGTTAGTTTGATTTATTAATCATTTTGATGCAGTAAATCCTTACACGTAGTGCAGAATATAGGGAAACAAGCCTTTTTATATAGAACTTGGGCCTACTGCATTCACGGTAATAAACCCATGTTGCACTGTAACGAGCCCATATAATATATATAGTATAAGTGGGCATAAGACAAGCCAATTATTGATATAGTTTGGTTTAGTAAGCTACCGCAAAAAATTACTTGCCCCTCTATCTGCAGGCTGCCAATGTATACAAGCTGCAGAGTCTGGTGACCTTCAAACCATGGTGTTAGGCGCAACGCCTTCGACTCAACAGCGTTGAAACCATGGGAGTGGCTGCAGTGGGCCGGGACAATTGTGACACTCCCACTGCCCCCCCCCCTCAATCCAGCACGTCACCCCCCCCCCTCTCATCATGTGTCGTTCAATTAAATGGTATTCCTTCAATATGATCTCATGGCTACGGTCGCCTTGACTTATAGGCTAAACGCCTAAACATGCATTTCTACAGTATGGTTACTGTTAAACCTCATTCATATGGTAGTGCATGGGTCAATTGTGATAGAGAATAACATGCTTAATATGGGATATTTCGCAATAATATTAAACTATAACAACTTTCAAGTCTGAAGTCTATCCTTGCAAGGAGCGGCAGTAGTTTGACTACAGTGCATGGGAGATGAAATTAATATTTTGTTCTTAGTCCATGAGGGAAATTTTCACAAAACTGTGAACTAATTTCCTGAGAAGCAAGGATCCTCGAGGACTCCATTTCTACTATGCTAAAATGTTAAATTTTCAAACAGTTTTCGTTTGGGGACTTAACCCAAATCTCTAATAACACAACTAAAAATGATCATTTCTAAACCCAATGAATTAAACCTATATACGGTTGTTGCTCCTTCATCGCATCCCGTCTTCCAGCACTTTCTATTCTAAGCTTATGGCTTTACATTCTACAAAATGATTTTTCTATGATTTCACGGCTAAGACCGTATTCATAACCTGTGCGCTTCCGACAATCCGACTGGTCTCAAAATCTACCCGCTTTGAACAGAGATGCTTAGCACATCAATCTCGGAGGATAGCACTAGGCCTACTCGATTGACAATAATTGAATAATGTATAAACTTAGACAACATGTTTGCGGCCATCCATTGATTAGGTCGTGTCATCTAAGTATATAATTACATTTGACCCCATATGAGAAAGAGAGAGAGAGAGAGAGAGAGAGAGAGAGAGAGAGAGAGAAAGAGAGACAGAAAGACAAACAGACAGGCAGACAGACACAGACAGGCAGACAGACAGACAAAGACAAAGAATACAGGGCCGTAGCCAAGATTAATTTTTTGGGGGTCAAACATTTTTGACGACCTTAATTTTTTCAAAATGTTCATTTGGTGGGGGGGGGTTATCTCAAATTTTTTTAGCGACCTTTTTTCAAAAATTTCGTTAACACATCATAAATTTAAAGAATTATTTCGGGGGAGGGGGGTTGAATCCGAACCCCTCTTAAATACGGCCCTGAAAGAATATAAAGCCCATCATCAGAATGCGTACTTCAATTGAAAATCAATCCGAGACTAATTGGCTACATGTCTTATACGTCATGGTATACAACAAATAGTTTCAGTATACAAGTTCTTTATAAACAACTTGTAATGCTGTGTTTCGTAAACAACTTACTTCGCTGTATTTCGTTATCCAATGTAGGCTAATTTGAGTTTTGCAGTAGATCGCTGGCCACTACGTATTTGCTGTGACTCAAACAGTGCACACTGATTCTAAGCAACAGAGTAAAGTCCCAGTACACTTGCCACTTGGAGCAACACACGGACGTCATTCACATTTATAGCAGCGTCGTACGGGTGTAGGGTGTGTGGTGCCAGTGGCGACGCCCATTGCGTCAACGGCGCAGATTGACAGCACTTGACAATTCCTACCCTCCCCCCACCCCGACCGTCCGTCCCCACCCCTACCCGCCTCTCAGGACTCCCTCTCCCACCCAGAATGTACGTCCATCGCTTGATCATCGCGATCATTGGACATTGAGCTTCAGCGTCGATGAGAAGCCAAGGCCAAGTTCGGAATGAATCGCGCATTTAATGGAAATCTACATAGCCTAGATGTATGAACTAACAGAGGCTGAGAGCACTTGCTGCTGGGTGACACGGTATGGGGGAGGGGGGGGGGTGTGACTGGGTGACACTGCGTGGGGGTGGTGACGTCATGAACGCTATGACGTAGAATAGCGAGAGTTTGTGACGATGCAATAGTATATATGACATGCACAACGAGGCTTCACTTTAAGATTGAGTGGAGACACTGGAGAGTGAATCAAAATTTTGTTATCGGTGTCAGGGATTTCGAAAACTGCCTCCTTGCCTTCCTCTTTCAATTTTTTGAATTTGACACGTTTGAATCATTACTTCATACTATATAAACGTCTGCATCAGTATCTACCTACATAATGATAATGGCCCATACATAATGATGTCGACATTGCTAGCATGTCAACAAAAGTTAGCATGAACAATAATTATTATTTGACTTTCTTGGCTTTTTAAATGCGTCATCTCGGCGTAGTTTAATCGGCATTTGGTAAACTACCTGATGTCTCGGCAAACAGCCGAAAAAGCTTTGCTTAATTAAACACACGAATACAAACTACTGATCAAATAGATAGAGGAAAACACGCCACCATGCTTGAAGAGCATAGACTAGAGCTCATTACACAATACAGATGGAAAATCTGGAATTCAACAACATGAACAGACCAGGTGATGATTAGTGATATTGATTAACTTAGATCCTACTAATATCATTCTGCTATATAAATTTGTAGTGATGTAGTCAAGGCATTTTTCTCAAGGCCAAGGCAAGGCATTTGGAAAATTGGTCAAGGAAAGGCAAGACAGTAAAGTGCCTCAAGGCAACCTCAAGGCATGAAATCAAGGCCAAGGACTACTAAAATGATATAGTCAACGCATTTTTTTGAGGTCAAGGCATTTTTTCCAAGACAATTTTTTCCAATGCACGGCAAGGCACTTGGAAAATTGGCCAAGGCAAGGCAAGGCAAGGCAATAAAGTGCCTCAAGGCAGCCTTGAGGCAAGGTCTCAGGAGGATTTGTTAAACAATGTAAAAAAAAGTAATTTTTGTCTATCCCGAGCTAGTAGGACAGTTGGTCGGGGGAGGGGGGGGGGTGGCCGAGTCTCGGGATGACACAGAGTAACGAGTCCATAACACGTGACACAATTATTGTATTATAGCCCTATAAATGATTTCCGGAAAGCTCGACCTTGATTATGAAGAGAATTATTCTATAATTCTCCGGACACAAAATTATCTTCGAATCAATCAAGAAATTATTTGTAGTAAAAATCATTTCTAATCCGCTTCGAGACGGTTGACTGGCGATACATCTTTAGAGGACGGCCGTAATCAAACACCCTTTAGAGTTTAGATGTTAATAAGGCTGGGTGCCGTTATCTTCTAGGCTTCCTTTGTGTGTGTGTTGACAAGAACCTCGAACGCTGCTCGTTGTATAAACGCCGTGCGATGACATGAGCAAACACTCCATCAGGTATTTCTGAATGGGACGCGTGTCCCGAGTCCGTGGGACGTCCGTACGGGGACGACCGTTTTATTCGCGTCCAATTTCACCGAGCTATTAGCGTCTCACCGGCGCCACTCCAACGATCGCAGCTATAAATAGGAAAATCCTCCATCCGGCTTTCGCAATTTACACGCAAATGATGCTCGATTTCGATGCGTTGATCAATAGGTTCGAGGCGAGATATAGGGGGCGGCCCTCCTACTCAAAGCCCACTCGAATGCAGCTGTCGCGCCGAATACACCGCACCACCCACTGCACCACGTGCCACCCCCCCCCACGACACGACCCACCCACGTCATTTATTAAGGACAACGTTGAAAAATGAGAATCTACAAGCAACGCGACTTTCACAGCAGCTTCTACTGTCACGTGGAGACAGACGTAAAATGCCTGGCATTGCCTGCTGTATGTGACCCGAGTTGTGACCCGAGTGAGTGACGCTGCTTGTAGACACCGCCCACGCAATGAAACTTTGGTGCACAAGTGACAGAAACTAAACAATACTGAATGGTTTATCTCAGCTGTTAACCTGTCAAGCGGGCAAATTTCAGGGCTATAGGGCCCCCAATCTTTAGTTTTTCCACGGTGGACCGTTTCACTAATTCTATTCCTTCCTATTCAACTAAGGTCCACGGCTGAAAATAGCTCACGACCAAGATTAGTTTAGAATTAAACGTTACACTTCGACTGGTATACATCGAAAAAGTCTTCTTCCATGTGAGCTTACGGGTTTTTCATACAACAATAAATTGGCTACATTTCATCGTAAATGATCCGTGCTACAAAATAATGATAAGAACTGCTGTGATGAATGATACATAGCATAAGAAAATGTACTTTAAAATAATAGCAGTTATCAACATCTAATGTGAATTGAAACGATTTAAACCAAAAACATATTCGTTCACAATTTAATTAAAAATTCATGACAAAAATAATCAAGCTATATATACAACAAAACGTTAATACCACATCGACATCGTAGCATCATCAATTTATATCTATTTTTCCCACGTCAACCTTGGCAGACGATACAAAACACATTTCCAACATATTACATTTTCAGCTCAAAAATATTTGTAATTAACACACACGAGCAGCTGTCAAAGTCTGTCAAATATCAAATATCTCAAACATGTTCACCTGTCACATGTAACGACTAGCATGTTTTCTGAATCAGAATCTATTTTCTCTTCCTCTGTAGCCTAATCAAATAACCTTAATACGACCATGACTGACAACAAGCGATACAACAACAGTCGCAAATCCATTACTCATTGAAATTGTTAGCCAATGGTGTAAAAAGTAATGCTTGAATACAAATATTTATAATTCTAAATAATTTTCCACATAAATACATTTAGCAAGCTAGTACCTTGCGAACGACAACATGAAGCTTAGCTGAAGCAGAGAGGCTAGAATAATGATCGAAAGCAGTACGTAGAAGCCGTATTATAGAATAAAATCAACACCAAGCAGCTTATACCTCTTCCTTTGCATCGGGCATACTATTTCATAAGCAGCCTTGCAAAATAAATTATATTTACATTGCTTTCTTTTGCACATACTAAATTATCAGACTAAAAAATGTTCATTATATTTATGTGTTCTCGCAAGAAAGTCAAACAACTTTTGATTGTAGTGGTTTGAGAGCACAACGGCAATCCTATTGGATGCTTTCGAAGAAGCCTGCCGCACAGCACACCTCTTCGTTACGCATATTAGTTTGACGCAACAAACCTCGTTACACGAATCTTGCACATAGTTTGGCGTAACAAACCTCGTTACACGGAATTCGAACATAGCTCCTACAATAATGCATCATTCTTTGTTAGAATGATGATATGAGACCGTTAGAATAAATCCTATTCTTCCATCCATTTCTAACACAACCCTTGATACTTTTTCAAATAAGAACGTTTTCTGATTCATTATTTCAAAACAGTTGTACATTATCTATAGAACAATGATTTCACATAAGAAAGATCAATTCACATTTTTATCAGCAGAAGATTCCCAGAAAATGATTCAGAACTCTATAAACTTTGCCCCAAAACTAGGAGTCATTAGAACCAGCCACCGAGTTTATACCAATGCCAAATAAAAGCAAATTTAGTCGATAAACAGTAATGGAGACAACGATAGCGTTACTCTATGTACACTTACATCAATGCTAATAAACTGATTAATGCATCATATTCTAACTTTAAATAATAAATATATCAGCAACAATTGCATAAATTATAAATGGAATGATTTTCCACATACACAACATGTTTGGAATGCACAAAGTTCAACAAATATCTTCATTATATACATCCACTCTCTCTGTCAAGTCACTTCATTCAAAGCAACTGCTACTTTTAGATTCTAAACACTAATAAGAAACGGACTACTGACTCATTCACAATATGATCCAATGATGCTCCAGTCAATGCTACGTTTAGCAATACATAAATCGCGATCTACATAGCAAATATAGCAGCGACTCAAAAAATGTATCGGAAAACATATCGCATCGATATTCTTACATTGCAGAGCAAAATTTTGTTTCACGTCTTTACTTAACATGCGCCGAGTGACGTCAGCTAAACATTTAGAAAATCATCATCATTTGTCAAATTATCATCATCATCCAATCTGGCATTTTGCCAACAATTTATATTAATGCTATGTAAAGTGACCTGAAGGTTCTCAGACTGTTACCTCTGTAATTAGGAGGAAACCGTTGACAAGCATCACTGAAGATCACCTGCATTTGACATTTTGAATTCATACATACTGAAGTAAAGGTTTACGGCCGGACGCCCTTCCTGTTGTCGACAGTATCTGCCTCGTCGAGGCACAGCTAAGATTAGATTAGAATATATGAACTTAGCATAGAGATAGAGATTTAGGGATAAGATAATAGCATAATAAACGCAAAACATTAAACAATACATGCACCAGACGAGCATGGTCCAATACAGTGTAATTACTTTACCGCAAAACATTAATGTTCAAGTAAAAACAGGTTCAGGCAAAGAGAATGCAAATAAGCTAAATAAAAAACTGCCACAGCTCAAAATAAGCAACAGCTTTCAGCCAGTTCAAGTAAGAGCTGTGAATGTTAATTTGCAACAACCATTGTGCTTACAGTAAAAACACACAGCATCACTAAATCACATTATCCTGCTGACTAATTAATTATGCACTTGCTAGGGGCTTCGCAATACAAATATAGTTCTACTTATATACAGATACTAGACAGAAATTGACCTATGGTGAATGTTGTACTTGGCTATCAAGCGCGTCTCTAACACGGCCAATACACGAAGAATGACAAGTTTATTAACAGTGGAATTACTCAATAAATCATATACATCAATCACCTAGTCTGCTAAAATTAAAGACTTGTCTAATATCAATTGAACTGATCCGACCACGATACATTATGCACACCTTACTACCTACAACATATATTTACACATTCAAGAGAAACTAAACTAACAAATTCTATGCTTTCAGCACAACACAAAATCCCGAAACCAACAATAAAACCAGTCTACACATCTAACAGCAGCTTTGATATAGTGTTGGTTTATACGTAGACTGCATTAGTACAAATGACACAGTAATACATACACATAACACGTTGCCATACAACCTGTGCCTGCAGTAGGAGTCTGCCATTCTCAAACAAATAATTTAGAATTTACAGAAACAGCCGACCTGGATTCCATGACCTGAATTACTGGGATAGATTGATATGGGTCAAATGCTATAATACAAATGCTACAATACAGAGATTGGAATATATGAGCTGTGGTCAGGTTTGCATCACGAGCTACAATGGTCTAAGTGTTCATTGAATAATTATCTGGTCAAGAATTTTCTATGACTCGAATGTGAAGTATTTTTTCGTTAAGAAAAACAAGATATATAACAATCTTCTCAAGTAACTCGATTGAATCATTCAAAAAATGTAATCAATTTCACATCTTTAAACATCACAAGCAGCATATTCTCTATGCACTGCAGGCATACAGTACATTTTGTAAACGCACAAAATCAGGGGCACTGGCGTCCCTGGACGCACTGCAAAATTTCAAAAGACTACCAGCAACCAGATCCCAAATTTTAGACTGGGACTAAAAAATATTTACTGTCAAGTCCTGGACTCCTTTAATTTTGACCGCAGCAGGAACGCTGGTCACAAGCGAAACGATCTGATTTCCACTTCACAAAAGAACAAGCGATAAACGACAAAAGTAAAGTTAACAATTTTCAGATAAATTAACTGCTCAATGTTTCCCACAGTTCCCTAAACAGTCCCAAATATAGGACTCTATGTTATCCAATCATTAGTAACAGGATCAGTGCCCAACACACAGCTGGTGAGGAACCAGCAAAAAGGCGCTAGAGATTATGTCACCTAACACTGCAGGATATGGCAACTTTCACACACACTAGAAGCCAGTATCAAGTCTAACATGAGGTCAGTAGAGACAGAAGAACAGGGAATAAGAAACTCAAGTCGTATCACAGCGAACGTACATGCAGAGTCGTACGCGTCTCTGCACGCGCATAAGAAATATCAAACAAGTCAGTCATCCATGTCGAGATCCGAGAGTGCATCTCCGCACACTGACTGGGAACAGATGACAGCAACGAGTCATCGCAATATATCTGAGACATAATACAGCATAGGGATGATTTGCACGTCTAAACGTAGATTCGCACATCTAGACGTTGATTCGCACGTCTAAACGTAGATTCGCACATCTAGACTGTGTCTCGCAAGTCTAGACATTGATTCACATGTCTACACATTGATCCGCAAGTCTAGACAGTGACTCGCACGTCTAGACGCTGACACGTACGTCTAGACGTTGATTCGCACGTCTAGACTGTGTCTCGCACGTCTAGACGTTGACTCGCAAGTCTAGACATTGATCCGCAAGTCTAGACAGTGACTCGCACGTCTAGACGTTGATAGAGAGTCGCACGCTGAGGACTGAGCTGATGGCCCTTCGTGTCGTGCTTAGTCATGTCTCCAAGCGATCAGTGCTGACTCCGATCAGACTTTCACTTTGCTCTCTGTCTACGTCTCGCACTATAGACCTACAACAGACAAGTGAGAATTCAGAGATAGTGAGAGATACAAAGAGAATGCAGAATCATGCAAAAGAACAAAAATAATGTCAGCTGTTTATTAAAGGTAGTCCAAAAGTCACCTAGGTTACTTTGACAACATATGGTGCATTGCAAGAGCAGCATACATACATATAAACAGGTTACATTTCTGTATGATAGTCAATATATACAATCCAATAAATCTTATAGACAATGCAATTTCATAGTAGTTACAACACTCTGGAACAAGAACTTCAACATCTGCCCGATCTGAAAGAAATTGGAAGAAAAATATAACTGCTCATTGAAGTTTATAACAAAACACCAATCACATGACATCTTAATTCAAAACAAATGCCAAAGTACAACACTTAAAAGCTTAAGATACTACACTGACTACATAAAAACTCATAATTATTAATACAAAATATGATTGATCTCAATCATCAATGGTCATCATCGAGCAATGCAGGAAATTTATTAACCAACTTATAACATGCTAATGTGCGCGTTAGAAATTTATATAATAATACTAAAAACAATAATTCATAAAGTACACTGACCTCGCCGAGAACAACCTTCGACGAAATATGCACTGTAGCGCCTTCTTGAGAACGATGAGAACCGGATCGCAGTTGTCGTAGTGTGTGAGCATACCGACGGCAAAGAAAGCAATGAATACGGGGCAGACGCCGACGTAGAACATCCAATTGTGATCAATCTGAACAATCAGAACAGTAACATCAACTCAGCGCTATTGTTAGGAAAATGTTAAAAGTCGCTTTAGGTAGACAATCAAAAGGATTTGTTTGATGACCAGTTCACTACAGTGGAGCGGATGAATAATAAGACAGCGGCTGTATTATCTATTGTTCCGCTCAAAGCTAGAAATGTCTGATCGCACCAGCAGGTCCAGCACGTAACTCTAGTCAATACACTATGCAGCTCTAAAGTCAATACACTATGCAGCTCTAATATCAATACACTATGCAGCTCTAAAGTCAATACACTATACAGCTCTAGGTCAATACACTACGCAGCTCTAAAGTCAATACACTCTACAGCTCTAAAGCCAATACACTATGCAGATCTAAAGTCAATACACTACGCAGATCTAAAGTCAATACACTATGCAGCTCTAAAGCCAATACACTATGCAGATCTAAAGTCAATACACTACGCAGATCTAAAGTCAATACACTACGCAGCTCTAAAGTCAATACACTACGCAGCTCTAAAGTCAATACACTACACAGCTCTAGGTCAATACACTACACAGCTCTAAAGTCAATACACTACACAGCTCTAGGTCAATACACTATGCAGATCTAAGGCACTACACAGGTTTAGGTCAATCACTACACTACAACGATCTAGATCAATCGTTACATTATAAAATAATTCCAGTAATCATCTATACCGTACTAGCTCTCCTGAAATGATCTTACGTACAGTCGTACACATGTATTAGAAAACAAGCAATATACTAATCAAAGAAGAATTACCGGTGCCTGGTCCACAAGAACTCCCGCAATGGCAGTCATAGGCATGACAAGGGTTAGGGAGAGAGTCGCTGACAGTGAAGATGTAAGAAAACAACCCCTGCAGCAGAACAACAACAAAATTTAAAATTATTAATAAACGTCAGGTAATAAAACCAATTTCGTAAATTTTTTAAAGATATCAATTCATTGGCAATAATACATGAAGCTACATTTTTATCCTATGATAAATATTGTAAAATATTATAAAATTACAACATAATGTGCTACAACAAGTTTCTGTCATTAGCCAACTTCTGTCACCGTGTTGCCAAAAACTAAACTATTATAAACAAGACAAGCAATAGTCTCTAGTCCAGTATCTAGAGTTCTTCAATACACAAAAAACCTGGTAATACACGCACATACTGTATTTAAAACAAACTTCAAAAACATGAATATACATACCAAAGCCAGAGAAGATTTGAGATGACCATGCCGACGATACCGTTGAAGACGAGCAGAAGCCACTGAACCGTGTCTGGCCATTCTAGAACCTCAGCATTTGTAAAGTGAAGGATGATAAGTCCAGGCCAGAGAAATACGAGCGTGAAGAAGCCAAGAAACCCTAAACATCAACAATGATTAAATAAATGAATATGTTATTCCACATAATTCACAGCTCTGCATAAACACATAAACCTAACAGCAAGGCAGGATTGTTCCGAAAACCTGATCAATGTCTTTTAATGCACTTATCAATGCACTAATCAATGTATATAACTAGTTACATATATTCTATCAAATAGAAAACAGAAATAAGGATAGAAAAGATTTTAACGAAACACAAAGCACACTATTGTTATCGTATGTTCAAGTGCTGCTATATTGAATCATCCAATTCAAACCATTGTAAACCACAATGACAAGTTACCATAAAACATTGGCATGTTCAGTTTCTGCTCATGATCCACACATCTCCTCAGCATGACGAGGAAGAGAGCGAGAAGTAGCGCTCCAAGGACCGGCCAGACAACACCGACGGGTTGTTCCATACGCAGTCCCAGCGTAGACCACGACATCAGCACAATTCCACCGATACTACATAACAATCATATACAGTCAGCAATAAGGTACAACCATCGTAATGAATGACAATCTCTACGATACTATCATTGAAGGCTGAATGGATCAATAATAGAACTCATTGTTCATCACTTCATTGCATACCGAATCTATCAATCAATCAGTCATATTCACCTCTGATACAATATTCAAATTTTGTGTACCAATGTTTGATCACAAGAAACATTACGACAATCACTAAGCTATTTTTAAAATATACAATAACTACAGCTCTGATATCAAGACCATGATTGATAGTAATCAACTAAATAGTAAAACTTCAAACCTTAACCCACTTAAGATGAGAATGAGGGCAAAGATTTAAGAACTACTATGTAAAATACCTATCGTATGCTATTAAGATAAGTCATTACAATTTACACATATGAGTCTAAAAGATGAATTATAAATATATCATCACAATGGAAACAACGTACCTAACTACCACGGCGACAAACTTTGATAGCGTGAAGCGGTCGGCATTTGATGCTGGAAAAACGGAGGCAAGAACGAGAGTGAAGAGAGCCGATGTGGAGAAGAGAATGTTGACTAGACCACAGTCGATGAACTTGAGCGCCTCTTGGTACGACAGATGACCGAAGAACAGCTACGTTACAAGAACAGACACAACTGAACTGCATCGACATAACTGATTTAATCATATTATATTTAAAAATCATCTTTGCAATCCATTTATCTTCATTCATAAAAGTCAATCAAGAAAGTTATATAGGTTTGTGTGCACATTTGCTCTAAATCTGTCGACTTTTCCAGTAACTAGTCAAGAATATTTCAAACTGATCAATCTCAGAACAGCACATGTTATTTGAATATCAACAACGCAATAATTATAAAGCTAAGTACGAAATTATGCCATTATATATAACAACATGTCTTTCTAAACGAGCGAATAATGGACGCGAGTCTACTGTGATTTTTGGCATTATGGCATTAACATATGAAATATTTATTTTTCCAATGATAACTTACGAATGCAAAGAAATACGCATTCTAATGCCTGAAAAATAAAAATATTCTTCTAAAGATAATGCTATGGAAATCGATCAGTTTGGTTGAAGTTATCAACCAATTCAATGTTCAACACATTAAAGAACACAATCATTTACAAACAACTCGGTTATTATTAGATTAAATATTACATATTTATATCTTGCCACTTAAATGATTTACAGAACTTCATATCTGCACATTATGTGTGCACTTAAATGATTTACAGAACTTCCATTATGCACATATGTGTATGTGCATAATGGTTTGTGCATGCTTTATTTGCTTTCTATTTATAATTTACTG
>JAQFYQ010000058.1:0-23988 GCA_034694885.1 Buchholzia appendiculata | reverse complement strand
GGTTAGTGACAGCAAAAAGAGTCTAACTACTGCTAACAATGGAGCGAAATTTAAACCATCATTCCTTCAATTTGCTGCAAACAGATGAAGTACAAGCATATACAATACATACGATGTCTATTTATATTTCAAATTGTGTGTAGAATTAAGTATTTGACACTAAGCGAAGTAATAACAAAATTTTGTTAAGAAAACAAAAAAACAAGCAAAAAACAGTGATAAACGATGTTATAATATTAATGCTAAATATTAATTTTACTATTTGGAATAAATATCATCTAGGTGTGTTTTAACTCCTTTCCTACCTGGCTCAAGGACTGCATCGATAGACAGGTCTGAGATATCGAGAGTGTTGAGTGGAGGAGTTGGCTTGCCAACGATGTAGAGGATGTTGGCTGGAACTCCCTTGACGAATGGCTCGTGAACAACTGTCGTGTGGTCGCCAGTTGGTTTTGGCTTGAACGTATGAGTGTTGACGTTATCAGCGGCCAGAGTCACCTGGACATCTGTAGCCTTGTCGGCCTTGAAGCTGACACCGTGGACGATTGGCATCTGGGTTGGGTTGTTGATCTTGACGAGCAGTGTGACTGGCTTATCAGTCGCTGGGGCGTGGCCGGTGAACTTACCACCGGATCCGAGCAGACTGAGTGGAGCCTCCTGGGGATTATCAGTGGCGACGACGGTGAGAAGTTCTTTGTTCTCCTTGCCGTTGAGTTTCTTCACGTTCTTTGGTACTATACAATTCAATCAAATTCAAAATGCATTGAAAATGTTATACAAAATAATATAATTATTTGACTATCTCCGATTGATATTTATGAATATTTTGAATTATACAAATGAAAAGAGATCGATAATCAGTCAACTAGTAATCATAATTCTGAGTTGCTTGATGTGTAACACAGTTAGCAGATCATTGATTATTCCGTAATAATATGCATTAGCAATTAATCGCTCCAACGCGTTTTTATTCAGTAATAAATCAATTAGTAGCCAATTTTTCTTTAATCCATCAAAAATCATAAAACAAACAATTCAAAATCTAACAAATAGATCAAACTAATCTTACATCAGCCAGCTATCAGTCGACTAAATATAATAAGATCAGTAATACATTGATCAGGAATAAATTAATCAGTAATCAATTAATCAATGAGCGACTGACTGGTGATAAATCGATAATGTTTATTGGACTTCAGAGATCCAGACGTAACTGCAATAACTAGTATTCAAACAATGCTAAGCATATGCACACATGCTATTGAGTTAATGCAATAAATTAAACTAGATAATAATTATTACAGACAATGTTGTTGTTATCATGCCATAACTTATTTCTTACCTGTGAGTCCCAGAAGAGCAGTGTCCGAGGATGGTGGGTTTCCAGTGGTTGGGTTTGAAGCATGTGGAGCGTCTGCAACCAAATGTGCGACAACATTTAATGCAACGACCGATAAAAATAACACATTATATAGGCATATTATGCCTTAGCAAAACTGTATGATCGTTGTTGTCATTAAACAGCCAGTCTGGAACTGTCTACGATAATTAGAAATAACACAGGTAACTAAAGTAGGTTGTAAAAATGTTTCCTGCCATAATTGTTGAAAAGCTCGCCGTGATCAAATTCTGCAAAGCTTATCATTTTACACTTTGATTTTCTTTTATTCAAGGAAAGTTTTACAGAGCTGGCAGCGCAGCACACTCTAGCAATCAACGTGAAGCGCCTCCACGGCTTACCGTGTGGAACGACTGGAGCTGGAACGTGGGTGGAAGAAACTGGTTTTCCAACTGGCTGTGGAGCAGAAATGATGACTGGAACTGGTTGTTCGGCGCCTGGAACGAATCCTGGTAATAACATAAAGCATAGATAAATAATCGCCGTGATAAATGCAAACAAATACTAAAATCACTAAATTGTTATCCAGTTATATATTTATTAACAAGCATAACATTCTTTACATTATCATCATTGTCACTTACCGTTCTGACCGACCTTGACCATTCATAATGCATTGAACGTTAGCGAAATGGTTTCTCCTTTATTAGAAGTGAATTGCCGGCGGTCAAGCACATTCCCAGTGAGCTACAGATATATCCCTAATTTAAATTATGAGTAAATTTAAATCATAAACATCTTTCAAATGCAAGGTGAATTGATCACTGGAATCAAAAGTTCAAATTAACTTAAGCTCACAGTTACTATATATTTTGAGTACATATTCAACAGTGATTTAGATTAACCGGTCGACACTAACCCTTTGACAGGCAAGCGTTGATCTCGAGATCGCTCAGCTTGACTTGAAGATCGTTACCGCTTGGTTGCAGCATGATGTGGATCTTGTTACCGTATGCTCCGTTAGGAATAGCGTCCTGTACGTAGCTATTGTGGTCTACAATGCTTCTAGCCTTGGATGAAAGTGTGTGCTTGTCGCCGGCAGACAAGATGTATTCTACGTGGCTGACAGACTCGGCCTTGAAGCTGATGGAGAAGATCTGTGGTACAAATTCAGACGCGATTTCGACGACGTACGTGATGAAGACGCCGTGGTGAAGGGTCTTGGCCACGTATTGACCTTGGGATCCCTTGAGTGCAAGTGGAGCCGTGGTGGGGTTGATGGCGGCCTGGAGCTTGAACAGATCTTTGTGGTGTGTGAAGTCCAACATCTGCTTGGTGCAGTCTATGTAGAACACAATCATACGAACATGTTGTAAACAGCACACAGCCTTTATCAGTCAATGTTTTGATAAGATTCGATTTAAAATTTTCAATTTAATTGGTACGTTTGTTTTAAGCAGGCGGTATTGTTCACCGTTTGTCAAAGTAAAATGTTTAGATATTATTTTGACCTCATACGATACTGAGTCAGTAAATTTGCCAAATACCCATTGAATTTGTATCATACAAAAAATTTCTTAAATAGAAATATTTATTTAATTTCAAGGTGTATTAACTATTTTATTTTCACATAAATGTGCATATAATACTGATATCTCTGTCATTTCGTCATACGTCATAATTTAAAACGAAATAAACTATCTATTTGTAAAAGGCAAGCAGACATACCGTTGTTTTCGGGCTGAGTAGAAACTGGTTGAGCTGGTGCATGGACTGATGGAACAACTTTACCAGGTGTAGTAATTGGTGCGGTTGCAGGCTTATTAGCTGAAATGTGAAAAAACATATCTTATGACCTTTTAGTACAAACTTTCATACAAACAACATCAATTTCGTTGTGTTTTAAATAGTCTCTGCAAATTCGTTAGGCTAATTATATTTTATATAGGATCAATTAGAAGGCACATCGGAAATCCGTTAGTACAGTATAATGCCTGAATTGTAAAATTTCCTAACATTCTTTAGATTTCAGCAATATAGTAAGTAGAGTTAATGTAAATAATGTAAATAGTACACAAATGTTTTTAGTTTAACAAATCACCTAGAGATCACGTGCAATATGTTCTAGCGTGATATTTGTTGTAAACTTATTTGAAAACTCCAGAATATATAACATACATTTTGTACTAAAACAATATTATTTTCCGCATGGAATAGAGATGACAATTTTTGAGCAGCAAATAATAATGATGTAATTAGAGAATGAAAGTTTTTGCTCTAGCCTTTCGTCTCGTGACAACATTTGATGAAATCGCTGAAAATTATTTACTGATCATTATTTTTCCCTTTAGATGCACCAAACTCTGAACCTACGTAGTAATATCATAACGTAGTAATTTACTGCGTAGATATATATTAAATATATATATATATATATATATATATATATATATATATATATATATACAGTATCTCAACATCACCTGTGTCATTTATCCTCCAGGATGGATTTGTCCATAATAAGTATACTGGCTGATTCAAGTACGTTGGACGTTACCAATAACTAAACCGATAATTCGTATCTACAGAACCTGCGCTGATGCGATTCTGTGTTTCTACTAAATTAAGTTTTACAGCCAAATTCCTATCCTTATGCCAACAGTCTCGCTGCTCGCCATGTCGACCACACGAAGCGTGGGTTATGGATATTCTCACGATGAACTTTACTTTACCTGACACATAATATCTGGTATCAGAAAAAAAGAACTGTAATAAGAAGAAAAACTTACGAGCGACGACAGCTGGAAGCACGTGTGTGTTTGGAGCTGGTTTGCCTGAAGCTGGTGCGACGTAATGAGAATCTATGAGAAACAATAGAACAAATGTTACAACGTTATTTATGAATTTCAGATGAAATTTTTCTAAGTTCTGATATTTTAAATTCGAAGTGATTAGGCAAAAGGAATGTTCGGCATTAAATTATTTAAAACTCAAACTGACTGATTCGTCAAAAATAAAATAGCGATAGGAAGAATTTTATTTTTAATTTTTACTTTGATTTGAATATTTCACTTGTGACTATCTTAATCGTAGCTGTAACAAACTACTAATGATATTGCCAAATATAGCATAGTATATAAAGCATAGCATAGCCAAAAAGGTCTCAATAAAAAAGAAAAACAGCATGTATTCTCAAACATTTGGTTGAGTCGATCTACAATTTAGATAAGACTTTCAGTGAGAAAATAAATGTTGGCCCATAATTAAGGTGCATTATGTCAATAGGTCGAATGAAACAACTGACAGATTCCTACCGGCTCCGGTGCAGCCCTGGATATGGATGTTTGAAATGGTCACGGTGTGCGCTGGTGCGCTGGCCTTGACCATCAGGTAAATCTTGTTGGAATGGATTCCGTGCATGTACACATCGCGTACGGTGGCGTGACCATCGTGGACTTCCTTGCCCTTGGATGACAGTACATGGGTCTCATCAATGGCCATGTGGATATCAACTTCCTTGGCACCGGTGATATCGGCGTCGAAGTTGTAGATCTTTGGCATGTTCTGGGTGTTGACGGTGATAACGAGTGTCACGAAGACATCATCGTGATCTGCCTTGGCTGTGTAAATTCCACCGGATCCCTTGAGAGCCTTTGGAGCCTGAGTTGGATTGAGAGCACCTTCAACTTTGATGGAGTTCTGGTTGTTGACACCGTCGAGGTTCGTAACGTGGCAATCTGTCACAGCAACGTTAAAGATCTTTTATTAAGGTCATAAAACCAAGGTAATAACATCATGGCCACAACGCGTTAAGTCGAAGTCCATTTAATGAAATATTAACAAGCACTTTAAATATCTTTATTATTATTCCAGATTATTGGATTAATCTCAATTAAAATATTCAGCTATTGAGATACAAAGGGCCTAGTGGTCTGGTGGTATGAAACCTGCCTACGATAATGACGGGCCAGGGTTCTAATACCAAATTTAACTTTTTTGGAACTTTATCCAACATATTATGGTCTGTGCATTGTCACTGCATTTTTTTAACAGAATATAAATAAATTGCATGCGTTCAAACTTGAGTAACATATTTATTTTGTAATTACACGCACAAGAAGGCATTCGGAACTTGTTGTAGTAATCGTCCTATGAGATTTGAGGCACAACCTGCCAACTCCAAGATCTTACATGAAAATTATGAATAACTAATTAGTACTCATAGTAAGTAAACATTAGAATGAAAATAATTTTTATTTGATATTAATGTTGCACTGAAAAAGCCTGCTTAAAACCTGGCTGAACTTTAACTAATCTCATTATAGAATAACATAGACAATCTATCTAAAATTGTAAAAGTAGCAACACCATTCTAAAATTTTATTAAAACGTAACACCGAAATTCGGCAAATAGTTCAACGAACCGTGAACTGGTTGAACGACCGGTTTCGGTGGAGCCTGAACGGCTGGCTTAACAGCTGCATGTGCGTCTGTGTGTCCTGCTGGTTGTCCTGCTGCTGGGTGTGTTGCTGCTTGATGTCCTGCTTGTGCGGCTGCTGGATGTGTCTGTGGCTGTGCGGCTGCGTGTGAGGCCGGGGCGGTTGCTTTCTGTCCGGTTGCTGGAATGGCGACAACAACAACAACCGTTACAGTCATGCAACGCGTGCAAAGTAATAACAGTTGCCGTCATGCAACGCGGCAACCTAACAATGTGCGCAACATTGCAACATAGGCAATGTACTATGCATCAGCTCGTAGCAATAAATAGCTAGTAACATCAACTATAGCTAGTTATTACGAAGCACTGAAGCTAACGAAAGTTTACCGTTTTCTATTACCGGCGTTTAAACATCAATCTTCAATGCTAGCAAGAAAAACAAATATCTTACGATTTATTCATTTTGTAAAGCTCAGTTCATATGAATAGAGAGAATTCACGACACGCTTCCGGTCACCGGTCTCATAGAAAGATATCTGTACCAATCTTCCTTTAAATAAACTCCACAGAAATCAGCTGCCTATCCTGTACAAGTCCTCGAACCACTCCAAGAACGTCCTTGTTAAACCACTAAAGTGTTAAATCATTTAATGATATGAAAGCTGAACGTTACCACTGTGTGGTTGCTGCGGTGCGTGTGGAGCAGCGTGCACAGCTGGCTTGGGCTGGCTGTGTGCTGGTTGTGGTGCAGAGTGGATGGCTGGAGCAACTGCGTGCATGCCCTTAACGTAACCTACAACATACATGACGTCACGTTAAATCAAGACCTATCAATATCACGGGGGCTTTATTTTCAAATCCATCGTTGAAACATTATTCTACTCATAACCTATTCATACTAATTCTACTTGTAATCTATTCAGAAATCATACTATATGAAATTCTACTCGACTTCTCTCTCAGCATGTCAGCACTGCCTGCGTTGCTCGATCTCTTTCCCTACGTGACAAGCAGAGTTCAAATCCTTGTACAGATTTTTTGACAAACAGGTTTTTCTTCTGATATTATGTGGCAGTATGTTTCTGTTTATGTATTCTTATACAAATATACAAATTCATTTTCTTCAGAAATAGGTTATTATATATTCTACTGCAAGAAAATGGTTTGTCCGTAATTCTTGATACCAGTGTCAACACCGGCACTAACATTATGATCTCTTGTTTGTGTCAATTTTTTAGCGAAAAACAAGCAAGATGAATTATTTTATATTTTGATTAGATAACAAAGGTAATGTTAACGAGACAGATTTTGTAAAACAGCCACTCTCCTACCAGGTTCAGCGCAAGCATGAATGTGGAAGTTGGAAATTCTGGCGGTGTGATCGTGGCTGTTGGCCTTGAACATGATGTAGATCTGGTCTGCATAGACACCCTCTGGAATCTGATCCCTGACGATGCTTGTTCCCTCGACGATCTCCTTGTTCTTGGCATTCAGTGTGCTGTCCTCGCCGACTGATGTATGGTAGTCGATATGGCTGACGCCGTGAGCGTCGAAGTTGACTTCGAAGATCTTTGGAATTTCCTTGGAGTTGAGCTTGATGACGAGAGTCATGACGACGTTGTCGTGAAGACTTGTGGCAGTGTACTCTGAGCCGGAGCCTTGGATTGCAAGTGGTGCGGCCTTTGAGTTGATTGGTGCTTCAGCGAGAAGCATCTCTTTGTGGTTTGAACCATCAATGATGAACTTCTTGCAAGCTATTTGAAACGACACAGAACAATAACATTCATGGAAATTCGTGAAATTCTTTATCAACTGCTTGTATAGTTAATAATTATGCGTACTAACAAATTCACAATGAAAGTGTCTGTTTAATCACATGTTTGCAAATTAATCGCAAATTTAGTTTATGTAAATATTGATAGAATAAAAAGGCTACAAAAGAGAAAAATTCATGAATATTAAAGAAATGCATATGGTCAAAAACTTTCAACTGTATCAACAAATTTAATAATAAGAATTTTATGTCAGAGTTCTAACCACTGTTATATATTTTATTGTGGACTTGTACGAGATAATAACACATTAAAATTACTTAAATGACTATTAATTAATATTTACACATTTTCACTAAAGAATAATAACAAACTCCTTATCATTTGAATTTGCTGATAACTTGATATTTTTCTCAAACGAGAAAAATGCGACTGACCATGAGCTGGAACGGCCGGTGCCGCTGGGTGGGAGGCAGCGTGTGGAAGAAGATGTGGGAGGTGAGCAGGCAGCTGACCACCGTGGGCGACTGGAGCATGAGCGACTGGAGCATGAGCAACTGGAGCAGCAGCATGAGCAACTGGAGCATGAGCAACTGGAGCAGCAGCAGCATGAGTCGGTGGGTGAGCGTTTGTGTTAGCTGAAACACAAAAACAACATCGTCGCAGTCGCAGTATAAGACACAATCATCGTCTCCGTCTACAGTCATCGTCAAATTCATCGTCAAAGTCAACAATATCTTTTAGCCATCGTCAACAAAGAAGACTTTAGAAACTAAGAGTTGCGAACTCTTGAGTTAACATAGAGTTGCACAGTTAACCCAGTTAGCACAGTTAACACAGTTAACACAGTTAACACAGTTAACACAATTAACACAGTTAACACAATTAATACAGTTAACACAGTTAACACAGTTGATATAGTTAACATAATGAACATAGTTAACCCAGTTAACACAGTTAACATAGTTAACACAGTTATATAGCAAACAATATATAATAATATATTAAAAATGAGCATAGCTGCAGGTGTTCACAGGCAGCATCGAAATAGAAATCACCAGATTACTGCAGAATACAATCTTAGCTTAGGCCTGTGAACTCAGCCACATAAGAGATATCAACAGCTTGATTTCCTCTAGTAACATTTCTGAGAAGCATCTGCACCGAAATCAGTATAAACGTTAAGCGATTTAAATTCAACGCTGGCGCACATACTTTCTATGCAATAGATTGTTATGAACTTTCAAACTTTCAGCATGAAAATGTGAACCGTGAAAATTAAGCACTGAAATAATGTCATTATGTGATAGAGTATTGATTATTCTGGACCACACAATAAAGTAATGTAATTAAATACTGAGTTCATAAGTTGTACCGTACCGTTGGCTGCAGCTGCTGGGTGTTGTACCGTAGCAACATGCGTCATTGGTTCGTGGTGCACGATCGGCTTAGCTTCAATAACGCTTGGATCGAAATCTACAAGAAAAATGCATTAGCTTATAATTCAACGCCTCGATAATCGCAGCAATTTTCTTCAAGTACTTATTTTCTAAGATAATATGAACACACTGAACGTAGCTTGCTTCTTTCTAGTTTATTTAAATAACACTAAAACAATGAGATGACAGAGACGTACAATAAGTTTATAAGAATTATGATAGCATTACGATATTTCTATGCAATGAAGCGAAACAGTTGAAATCATCTATGTTGAAACTATTGCTGCTGCTTATTTACAATCGTGTATCGTTAAGCATCATCATCGTCGCTTATCTTTCAGACTGACAGAGTCTATAAAAAGCACAAGAGCTAATTAATGTGGATTGGATGTTACTAAAAACGTTGCAGAAATGGATACTTACGACAGGATCATACTTACCCTGGAACTTAAAATAAAGTACATCCACTATCATATAAATTGTTGGATTAACAACACACTCCAGTCATAATAATTACAATCCCTTAGTCGAGGCCATTTGCAGCTCAATCAGAAACTGTAGCGATGCATATTAGCCAACATTCAACTTATCAACATTCAGCTAATCAACAATCAACTAATCAACAATCAACCAATCAACAATCAACTAATCAACATTCAACTAATCAACATTCAACTAATCAATTGCAAGACTAGTTAAAGACAGTCGCCTACCTTGATCCTCGCAGGCGTGAAGGCTGATGTCTGAGATGGAGAGGGGTTGATCACCACCGACCGGCTTGGCCATGATGTACAGACGGTTGGCGTGAACAGGTGTCTCGAACTTGTCGGTAACAATGGAAGTTCCGTCGATGGTCTGCAGTGACTTGGCTGAGAAAGAGTGAGTGTCATCGATAGCCAGATGGTAGTCAACTTCTTTGACACCTTCGGCTTGGAAGTGAACTTCGGACATCTTTGGCATGAACTTGGTGCCCAGCTCGACGATCATCGTGACGAAGACGTCGTTGTGGAGTGTCTTGGCTGTGTACTTGGTGCCGGAGCCCTTCAGAGCGTGGTGAGTGGTGGATGGATTGATGGCAGACTTGAGTGTGAGTTGATCCTTGTGGTTGAGAGCATCATAAGCTGTGACAACGCATGCTGAAAACAAGCGACAAAGAAAACAGTTAGAATTATAGTATCAGTAATGCATATTAAAGCCTGGCACAGACTGGGCAGTTAGAATTATAGTATCAGTAATGCTTAGTAAAGCCTGGCACAGACTGGGCAGTTAGAATTATTGTATCAGTAATGCATAGTCAAGCCTGGCACACACAGGGCGGGTAATAAACTACAAACTTACAGAACAGTAAGTCTATATTCATGGCCGTAGCCAGGATCTCATTTTTGGCGGGGAGGTGAAAAATTTTGACGTCTTATTATCCTAATTTTCATTTCAATTTTTCAAACCTCACAATTTTTAAAGACCTTTTTTACAAATGTCTGCACAAAACATATCAAAATGTGAATAATTTTTTCGGGGGGATTTTAACCCGAAACTCCTACCCCATAAATACTGCCCTGACTATGCTGGTTCTGAAATTTTCCGAACTTTAGGATTCCAATTATTCTTCTTGATTTGACCGAGGAGTAGTTAATTTATTACGGGGGTAATAATATCACAAGTTGGTACTCACGGTGAGCGGTGGTTGGTTTCTTTGGAGCGAGGTGGGCTGGCAGAGCGACTCCGTTGTGGGTCACTGGTGAACCGCCGTGTGTCTGTGGAACAACGTGAGCGACGTTAGATGGAACTTGCTTACCTGTTGGACAAATAAACAGAACGTAGTAGAAGGTTTGATTACATTTTTAATTACATAAGCTATGTCAATAAATGAAACGAAATAAGAGCAACTGCGAAAAGAAAAAGCCATTCGTTTCTTGATAGAACTATAAAGCGTCACAATAACTGGAACTATTTGACATCATAGCTAACATTCGATGAGTAACAGAGAGCTTACATTTTAATATAATTAACAATATTAATAATTATAAGACAACAATATTCATACAAAGTTTTCTTGCAATCAAAATTCTCTGTTGAAATTACTCCAATATGCATAGAGCATCTGATTATATTATCTGATCCTTCAATTATTTATAATAATTCTCCTACAACTACATCTGTAGCTCATCTATGCCTTCGTTACATAGAATATGAATTTGCATTCACTACAGCATTAACGAAAAATAGACAACGGATTTATGAACATCTATGCACTGCATGAACTTATTTGCGCGCGAAGGCGGTTACAAACCTGGAGCACTTGGAAGTGGAGCAACAGCTTTAGTGGTTGGAGCATGTGGCATTGGCAGAGAGGCAATGTGTGAGACTGGTTGGACCGCGCCTGGAACGTAGCCTGTGACATCAAGTACAACATGCATTGTTAGCATCAAGTATAACATGCATTGTTAGCATCAAGTATAACATGCATTGTTAGCATCAAGTATAACATGCATTGTTAGCGTCAAGTACAACATGCATTGTTAGCGTCAAGTACAACATCCATTGCTAGCACCAAGTACAACATGCATTGTTTAGCATTAAATACAACATACATTATTAAAATACAAATCACACAAGTACTTAGCTATTCAAGCACAATACCTTACTATAAAATAACAATTATTATTAATTGTATCATCTCATATATATCCTATATTGTACAAGGCGTACGTATTCGTTTATAAACAGGCAATATGCAAATAATTACCCGGTGTATAACATAAATTATTCTGAGAATAAAATCAACTTTAAATTATTGTCGATTTATAAAGAGAAGCAGACGCAGCGCTAGCAGGTCGTTGTTTCGGACGTCAAAGGGAAAATAACAAATAACTGTTAAACTATTTATTTGCTAGTCATACCTAGAAGGAGCGACAGTTAACACATAATCATTACAAACGAGAGACTATTTCTACCTTCTTCCATGCAAGCGTGGATCTGAACGTTAGAGAACTTGACGGAGTGATCCTTGCCGCTTGGCTTGCCCATGATGTAGATGCGGTTGGCATAGACTCCCGGTGCGATGGTGTCTCTTACGATGGACTTATGGTCGATGATCTCTTTGCCCTTAGATGACAGAACGTGAGTTTCATCCATGGCCACGTGGTAGTCTACCTCGCTGACGTCAGCAGCATCGAAGGAGACGGCTGTGATCTGTGGCATGTTCTTGGACAGGAGATCAATGACGATTGTCACGAAGGAGTTGTCGTGGAGGTTCTCACCATGGTACTGTGCACCGGAGCCCTTGAGAGCGAGTTGAGCGTCCTTGGGGTTGACGGCAGCCTGGACCTTGATTGCTTCCTTGTGTGTTGAACCGTCGATGACGAATTCAGCGGTACATTCTGCGTTGATACAAAGAAGACAAGTGGATCAAACAACGGCTCGAGTCCAAATCACTAACGCTTTGCTTACATTGAATTCATTAAATGACGACACGATAAAGCACAAACCAAAACAGTTACACATCAGTGTAAGCCAACATTCATGCCAATAACTCTTTTGAAAATCAACTGTTACATAAATCAGTTTTGGTAGGCCTAAATCTGTACATCTAGCTTAAATAGATGAGCAAAATGATTACTGATTCTAGAAATATAACTACTTCAGTAAGAGTAACGAGTGCAGCAAAATATAACGAGTGATGCAAAATGTGAATTTACAGGATAACCTCTGACAGGTTCGCAACTTGTCACGAAACTCGCTACAACTACAGATTCGAAACACAGCTGTGCTTATGTTTGCCACTGGTTGATGGTCAAATCGAGAACGCTGAAGCCTGAGGCGCACAAGTTACCACTACTCTACACGGCACGAAGAATATTTTATATCATGCTCAGCAATAATTTCATTATGATACATATAGAATTTCTGTCCGTAATCAGATTAATTATAGCAACAATAGAATCACAAATTACAATCAAATTACAAAAATCGTCACTGCTATATCGATCAAGACTGAAGAAGATTGTAGAAACTCACTGTGAACTGGTTGAGCTGGAGCAGTCTTGCTGCCTGGTGGAGTTGGTCCGGTCGTCTTTGGATCAGCGTGTGGAGCAAGTGGAGCCGACACTGGAGCTGGCTGTGGTTTAGGAACTGGGCCGGTGGATGGTGCAACTAAAATAACACCAATAAAACAGAAATATTAATAGAAATGAAGTACATAACATGGAGAACAAAATCAATTAAATATAACAAGGTTAATCAGTTTGAACATATTAAATGCGCAAAACTTCCAATAGCATGATCATATTTTATTCGCATTGGTCTATATGTACAAAACGCATTGATATTTCAAGCATGAATTATATATACCAGTGTTTCTCAAATGAAGATTCATCATATTCATGACTTGTCATATACAATTTGTAATTTTGTAATTATCATATAATAATTATAATTTGCAATTATTTTCTTCTTATTCACAATTTGTTATTTTGTACTTGCCGATATAGTAGTAGCAATACAATAACTAAAATGTTTATTCACACAAAAGTGAAATCATACACAAGAAACAAACTGTTCAAGAATCTTACCAGCTGGGTGTCCTGGAGTGGTTGGCTTGGCTGGCTCGTGGGTGGATGGAAGTGGAGCGGCAGACAATTGTGGAACGACCTTTGGAGTTGGAGCAACGGCACCTGGTTGATATCCTACACGGTGAAAGAATAAAAAAGTATTACAGATCTTAAATTTGTCAGATCACGTTATACTGAGAAACTCTCGGTATGCTGCAGTATTAGATATCAAACCGAGGCAGTCATGAATTAATGTGGTTCATCCAGTCTACCTACTTTATTCTCAAAGCTAGCGAAATAGAATGTTATTATTAATTTATTTGTGTTATATTTATTTCTCCCTTTGATTGTTAAAACTATAAATTCAACTGATATTCATCACTATTGCAAAACATTTCATATATTTTAAATTGTAAATTTTCATTATCTAACACTTTATATAAATTATATGCATTTATGGATCAGTGAATAATGAAGATTTATTTAATCGTCTGCTACAACAACGACGTACCTTTCTCGAGGCAGGCGTGGATCTGAACGTTCTTGATGACGACGCTGTGATCAGCAGCGCTGGATTTTACGAGGATGATCAAAGAGTTAGCGTACACTCCTCCCTCGATCTTATCGTTGACGAATGCGCGGTTGTTGACGAGTGCCTTGTTCTTGGACGCCAAGACCTTTGTCTCACTGATCGTCAAGTAATACTCGACTTCGCTTGCGAACTCTGTGTCGAAGATGATCTGGTCGATCTTTGGAACGTTCTCGGATACGATCTTGACCAAGATGGCTACTGGAGTTTCCTTGTTGAGTGACTTGCCAGTGTAGTGGGAGCCGGATCCAAGGAGAGCGAGTTGAACCTCTTTGGGATTGGACGCGCCCACGACCTGGAGGGAACCTTTGTGGCTGACGGCATCGAGGGTCTGAACTGTGCATTCTGTAGAAACAGACATCGTGCTGCACTCTCATTTCAAACTATAGACTAATCATAGACTAATATGTACACCAATCACTTCTATTTCTAGACAAATATTGATAAAATGATAACAGCATCAACTATAAATATTAAGCTATTAGTCATATTCATCATTTGTAGAAAATGCCCTGAAAATTTATGTACGACGGGTGTGAGTATTACATAGGTTGAAATTCAGTGATAAATGGCTTCTACAAAATGACAAATATTATGCTATTTGTAATTCCTGTGAGGTGTCACATACGGTGTGCTGGTTCTGCTGGGTGAGCTGGTGTCTTGCCTCCTGGCTGTGGTCCAGTCGATGGCAGAGGTGCAACACCTGTCTGGGAGCCGGTTGGATGAGTTGGTGCTGGCTGTTGGCCGGTTGGTGTCGCTGCAAACACATGAGGTTTACACCATCAGACATTAGATAATATTTTATATTCATGTACAAATCGTGTACATAATATAGTACACACAAATGCGCACATTAATTTAGTATATTCAATGCAATATATAATATTACATACAAAACATAATTAAATACATTCCATTATATTGTGGCAAGCTAAACTAAAAGTAGTTAGTGTACTTTTGACTAGTGTACTTCGGTATCTGGTGAAATTTTTCATGTCAAAAACCAGTGAGCAATCGACTCCATGAAAAATACAGTATACTTACAAGAAAGGTGAAACCTTTATATATATTTTCCAAAGTCTTAAAGATAAATGTAATGCTTTCTTCAGTGATTTCATCTGCAATTTAAATTCACAAATTTAATTAGAGTTTTATTGTAAAATATATAAGCATACCTGGAGAATGAGTATCAACTGGCTTTTTGCCACCTGGTGGGAGAATAGATTCATCATGATGAACTGGTGGAAGGACAGCTGGTACTGGTTGGCCGCCTAAAAACAAGAACAACAGAACACACGTGTGCAAACTGTGTTGTGAGCACAAACAGAGCAAACTGAACCGTTGTACAGAACAGCAATAATTTGTTCAAAACTATAAAATATTTGATTAAAACCGTGCGTCAAGTCAATTTATAATTTCTTACTGCACGGCCGCAGCTATTTCATGTCAGGTCCTATCTTTAAAGAATCTGCAGCTGTCAGATTCTATTTACCGGTTCTATTGCTCAGCTTTATATCATCATTTATATCATCAATTCTACTACCGGTGGTGACACAGGTGTTAAATACCGGCAATACATGCATGCTAGCATTTCACTCAATACGTTACGCAGTTACATCAGATGTTATTTTGATATGATTTTAAATAGACGAATAAAAGAATAAAGTATTTGCTGTTACGCTTAGAAATATTAAACAATTAAACATCCAACAATTAAATCAACCAATACAGTTTTCCTTGACTACATTATCTAGATTCATTGTTATCGTAGTCTGTTACGTATAGTATTGTTGTTAAACAAGAGAAAAGGCAAACCTGGAGTTTGTGGTTTAGGAACAACGTGTGGATCTGGCTGACCTGCATGAGGAAGTTGTTGACCTGAATACAAATAAATATATTCTTATTCATCTGTTAGCTATAAGAAGAATGTAGCAATAATATCGTGCATGTTTAAAACGCTGAGATCAACATTTCAAACGTTGATAGAAGAAGCTAAATGTGTCAAAATTAACAATATTATTGTGTAAGTAACAGTCGCCACATAAATGTGTCGTTCTTGAAACCAATTATCTCATCGCTCACTTTGCGCGAGGCAGAACGCGGTCCATTATTTTAACGCAACGTCACTCAGCCGTGAGCCTTCATGACATTGTGCTATACATATTAAATTAACAAGTCAATCAGAGATCTCCTAAAATTGCTGCTATCATTGTGTTCTACATGGCCAAGAGAAATAAAGCAACTCTTATATATCTCTACTAGAAAGCAAACCTGTGGTTCCAGGTGGAGTTTGGTGAGATGGAGTGCCATCCTTAGGAATAGTTGGTACTGGAACATCTCCTGGCTGGCGTGGTGGAATGACTTTCTTGTCTCCGGTGGTTGGCTGTGGAGCCAAAACTGTTAACGACACAAATGTCACGTTAGTTAACACACTACTGAACTGGACTGAAGTGACAAAGTTCAGTAAGTTCAGCTGAGAAATGTGAACCTATCATAAGGATGACGTCATCAATGGGATACGGTATCATCATTAACATCAACATTTAACGTCAGTCTTTCTTAGTCATAAAGGGTTAGTCGTGTCTAATAGTGGAAATTGTCCTCCACAGGCTACAATCATGTGTACGCCCTACAATTAAGCCAATTTTTTTTCCATACCTTATCGCATTTGCTCCATCTAAAGTCTTTCTACTTTCTATCCTGCAAGACCCGGAAATTGACAAGCATTTACCGACTCATTGATATTCGGTATGTAATGGGAATAGAATAAATGAGAGTCAGACATCATGTGGGAAACACCGAAGAAGAAATTTAGAATAATAATAATTTTATATCTGAAATACAGTAATAATTATTTGGCCTAATGTAGTACAAACTATTGTATAAGTGTTCATTGAACTGAAACTGAGAACAACATCACACAGTAAAGTGTAAAAATAAAAGATCAAAATATAATTGAGTATAATCTCACTGACCTCCGGTATTCTTGTCCTGTGGATCTGGCTTAGTTCCTGCTGGGTGTGTGCCAGGATCTGTCGGTGTTGGTGGAACGGGCAGTTTTTCTAAACACAAACGTCAAAACATTCTCTTTGTTATATAGGGTTTTGTTCATACACGCGGTGCTTGGCTTTAAGCATTGCTTTGGTAATGCATTATTATCTTAAAGCAAATGAGTGCCGTATCGAAAAAACGAAGTAAATGTGCTAGTACAAATAATATCCTTAATTTAACTTTAAAATGACACATATTTGGCTTGCAAATAATTTTAAACCAATTTGCAACAAATTTTACAGGTTGCGGATTACTACATTTATGGTCCAAATTAAAATATATTCAGTCACACATTATATATAATTATATATTTTATACAGGATTATATAATAACTTCATTCCTGATACGGGTTGGCGTGAGCAAGGGGATGCCCTCGTAAAAATCCAGCCATAATGAGAACTTACTTAGAGACAGAAGTAAATCTATAGCTTTGCTCAGTGCCACGATTACGAACTGTAGTCAATTATTGGTGAGGACGATGATGATGATGATGATGACAACAGTAAATATATACATGTAATTATATGTAAGCTGCAGCAGAATTTGTATAGTTGCAGATGTCTTACAATCGAAAAATAGACAAAAAAATATTCAGTTGTTTTCTGTAGTATATATGAATACAACACGTTAAAAAGCTACGTGCTATGATACTTATAAATAATTACTTACCAACTGGCTTATCGACGAGCATACCGGCTGAAACATAAAAATCATAATGATTAAATCATGCCTATATTATTTAACTACTAAACATGTTATTATTTTTAATCGCATAGAATACAAGTTTCATGTTTTACATCAATAAAATGATATGATCCAGATGTTCTTGCAATAATCCCCCCCCCCTCAAAAAAACAACAGCAACGAAGTGCAAACATTTATCAGCATCTTCGTGGGATATAGCTAATTTTGCATTCCAATACTTATTCATACAATGCGCTATGATAATTATTTAATAATATAGAGAAATAAAATCAGCCTAAGATAAACTATTCATAATTATTTATAATTATTTGCACACCTTCAAAGCTGCAACTACTTGTCTTTGTGAGTCAAACTACATACTTACAAGTTATATTCAAAATAGAGCAATGAATAATTGCTTTAACTGATTAAAATTTCAATCACTATAAAAAAGTCATATAGTAGTACCAACTGCACTCTCACAGACGAATAACAAATTTCAAAACATATCTAAATCAAATTAAAATAATAATTATCATCATCTACAATATTCAAGTAGGGCTTTTCCTGACGACTCACTGTTTTCAATGCAAGCCTGAATGTAAATGTTGGAGATCTGGATGTTGAGATCTGAGGAGGAAGATTTGGCCAGGATGAAGATGACGTCACCATAGACTTCCGGTGAGAAGTTATCATCGACGCGAGCGACGAGATCCTTGATCTGCTTGTTGAGGGCAGACAGGGATGTCTTGCGGTTGGCATCCACGCGGTATCCAGATTCAGCGACGTTCGTGGCGTCGTAGTGGATGTTGGAGATTCTTGGCATGAAAGTCGTCTTGAAGGTGACCTTGAGGACGACGTAGAGATCCTTGTCTTGAGCCTTGCCGTTATAGAAGGCACCGGATCCTTTCATGGCGTTGTGCGCCTCAGCTGGGTTGACGGAGGCGGTCACTTCGAAGAGATCAGTGTTGAGTTGGGCATTGAACATGCGGGTACGGCAAACTATGGGCACATAGCAAAACACACAGGTCAATGTTGTGAATATGAAACGAATCAAAATGAATTTGTCACTTGAAAGTGTTGGGAATTAGATCAACTGAAAAAGAGAATCCAAAGGACAAGGGTAAGAAAGTTGATTCGGTTTACCACGGCCCGAAATCTTTCACATTAAACTGTCATTTGTAACACTCACTAAAACGCAACTCAAATCATGATTTTCAAAAAGACATACGATTTCCTTGATAGCAGCATTGGGCACACATAGTAGGTTACTAATATTAATGACTGTTGGGTTAGAGAGTGAGAGAAATATTTACTTCAACGGTGTATTCATTGCAAAATAGCTGATCACAGCACTTTAATTTTATTAATATTGTTAAATCTGCCAATATAAATAAACACAGCAATTGTAATTATTGCTCGCTTTGCTTTCTTCATCGGGAAATTTTATAACACAAATCATGATAATGAGGTAGATGATAACGAGCAATGGTAAGCAGTTGTGAATATATATTATAAAATATTACATACAAGTTAAATTGCGGATGATACTTCATCTATATAAACCATTTTCATTAAACAACACTAAGTTACACACAGAGAAATTATCTGTTAAATCAACCACCAACCATTTATTCAAAACAATAATGTTAATACTAATCTCGACTTACTTGGAATTTCTTCCTTCTTGATTGGCTGCACTGCTGGTGCTGGATGAGATGGAGTTTCTGGAACTGTAACAATACAAATAAATATTTCAACAACTGAATGACATTATTAATAAATAATTATTTATTATTATAATTATTTAATATTTATTATTAATTATAATTAACCTTGGCATTTGAAAAAATAGTAGTTTACAATAAAAGACCTGTACACTAGTTATCAGAAAAACATAATTCAAGTAAAGCAAACACAGTACCCTCAAAATCAGTAAAGATAAATTAATAACTCCAACTGCTAATGGTACCTACTCGCAGGCAAAGAGACAAAACAGGCGACTAACAGCTATCAGTAGTTTCCAAATAATAAAAATCAAATAAGCTGTATCGCTTAAACCCAGTGAAACGCATAGAGGGGAATAAAGTGAGCATGAAGTGAGGTATAAACATTTTGCGTTGACTCATTTTCTTGAAAAAATTCTGTAAAGCAACATAATATGGTCTGCTGTTTATATTCATTAATAACATTATTTGTTTCTCTCGCTAATACTAGAATACAAAATATATGTCCCGAATAGATTTTTGAGCATCGAGAACGACTTCAGCACGAACCACAGCCTCAGCTACAGAAACCTCCTGTAGTACGATCAGTGACAAATTCATGATAATGCTTTTACTAGTAGAATATTTTAACATTTCTGAATACTCTGTTTTTTTATTATTTACAGTTAACCTAGTAGAATGCCGAGTACGTACTGGTTGGATGTGGTCCCGTTGGTGTAAGAGTTTGTGGAACGCCTGTTTGAGGTGTCCTTGGAGAATCTGGTTTAGTTCCTGCTGGAACGCCTTGAGAGAGCAGAGCCTGGGAAACTGTAAAGTATCATGCACATTCGGTGTAACAGGAGCTCCACTGTCGCCGACATAAACTTATGCAGTACATATGCATGATATTACATTTCACATTCAACTGATTGCCAATATTTATTTCACAATAATTGTATACATATATACAATTATAGTATTTAAATAAATGTATATATATATATATATATTGTAAAATTATATGTTTGTAAATGTGCAAATATGCAGGTACATAGAGATGTGATTTTAATATATCATTGGTCACAGGCCTGCTAATATATGATTGTAGTAAGATTCGCATTCGATGTCCAAAATGAAGTTGCAGTGCAATGCAATCAGAGAGCAACACTGAAAATTCCAGAGAGAGTAACATCTGAATAACCCATATGTATGCATTTATGAACGTGCACAAAGATGCATATGTATGTATAATTGTATATATGTATGTATAATTGTATATATGTATGTATAATTGTATATATGTATGTATGTTTGACTGTCGTCACGACATACTGAGGCGCAATCAAGTTGATAAACTGAAAACACGAATGTGATTCAACATATCTTCATGTGGGGCACCTACCTGGCTTGAAGCAAGCAACAGCGAAGAGTTGATCGACTTCAATGGCATCGGTCAGAGATCCTGGCAGAATCGTCAGCTCGACGTAATCAGCTTCGACTGGAGTCAGGTGTTCGACTACAACGGAATGCTTGTCGGTGAATTGTGGGAACACCTTGATCTCTGACGTCACTGGAATTGCTGACGTTTTCTTGTAGAGGCTGATGCGAACTCCCTTGACGCCCTTGGTATCGAATGAGACGCGAGCGAACTTGGGTGTCGTGAGAGATGGAATGGTGAGTGTGAGACTGAGTGGGTTCATGGAACCACGCTTGACGACAAAGACCTTGCCGGAATCCTTGTGGGCTGCTGGGGCTTCTTCGCTGTTGACGGTGGCGGTCAGAACGACGGTGTCGATGGTTGTCTTGCCGCCGTTGTGCAGATCGTGTTCGCATTTTGCTGCACAGATGAAAACAATGAAAAATTAGCAAATTAAAGCGCAATGATGTTTTTTTCAGTTTTGGTCTCTACTTAAAATGGACAGGTGCTTTGAGTTAAATGAGCTAAATTCAAATGTCTCACTGGTGCAAACACGGATATGTTCAAAAATCCATTCGAACTTCTAATACAATCAATTTACCATCATCTGTTCTTCGACAATTCTGATTATCGTCAATGAATGATTTTTTAAATTAATGAATTATTACAGTGATGGTTTTTTAAATGTCGTCATCACCTGAGAAACAAAATTACACAGAAATAGGTCGTCATTATAATGTACTAAATATGACAGTGTAAAGTGCACTATGTCATCATGATACCAAGCAAGAATGATTTAAAACTCATGTGTAAAATCAACATATAAATCAACTATTATAATAAGATAGAAAGATTCCTACACTTACCTGGATATTCAATCTTTGGTTGAACTGGTACTGTTGGCGCCGGTGGGTTTGATGTAGATGATTTTGGTTTTGTTGGATCTATAAAATATAAAATAAGTTTTGACGATTTGTTTACTTAAATTATTGTCTACTAAATAAATATAAAGACTACATCAATTAATTAATTACAAGCTAATTGATAAGTATAATTAATAATAATCACAAAGACAATTTATAAGATAATTGATAAATGATAATGAAATAATGACGAGTCAAATGAGAATTTAATGAAACGCATTTAAACTGACGTAGTAATAAAAGTCAGCGAGGTAACACATATAATATATTTCTTTAAACACAGGAACTCAATTAATTAAGCCATATCGCACTTACTTTGTCTTGATGACCAGGGTATTGAAGTTCAGTACATTAATGTATACAAATTTATAACTACCAGGTACTGCTTATACAAAACAAGCTACGTCTTCGTAGGATGTAGAACTAACTATACATTGTAGAACAGAAACTAGCACACTATCTTGACTACAATCCCACGCTTGAAATCCACACGTCTAATTTCAACAAACCTGTTTCTTGGGGTTTTGTTTGTGTTGGTTGTTTGCCTGGCTCGCTTGAAACGACTGGCTGTGGTGTCTTTCCAACAGTTTCCGGTGTCTTTGGCTTGTCTACAACGGACAAATTGAACTTTGCACGACTTGCGTAATTCGAGGAATGTAATCGCGTGCATTGACTTGGAGGCTCAATCAACATCGGCGAATGTAATCGCGTTAAACTATCTCTCGAGTTAAAACTCACTCTGGCTCTCGTGGTTGTCGCGTGTCTGCTCCAACTGCTTGGAATGCGCTCTTTGATGACGTCAGACTATCTCCTAATCTCCCTACCTTTGAAGAACGCTTTAAAATATTTCTTTTCCGCCATGCCTTCACTCTCTAGTTGATGCACAGCCGACGCCGCTGATTCAATTATGTTATTTGAACTTTTTGCGTGTTATAAATTGATCAGATAATAATAATCGGCTCGGCTAATCAATACAGCGTTGATACATTTACATAGATCTTCATTCATAGTATCTTTTAATTTAATTTCTTTCAAAGTAGTTAACAGGTAGCCTAAGGCATAAGTACACTTGATATAAGCTGCGTCGCTGACTGAGAGTCCTTTACTGTACTCTTCAGTATAGTATCTGTCCATTTTTAATTTAATGTGTTGTAGCAGTTTCATGAGTTACACAATAATTGTATAAATGAACCAACAAGGTACACCCTAGTTGTTTAGCGCTTAAGTTATTCTAGGTTAAAGGTTCGAACTTCGGGATGGGGAGATGGCTCAACGGTAGGGCACTGGACTCGGGAGTAGTCAACTTCTCGGCCCGGGTTCAAATCACACTCAGGGCAGATTTAGTTAGTTACTTAGTCATATAGATGTGACGAAGTAAGTAACTAAACAGTTCAATGACGTAAATCTGACGTAATTCTGACTCCTACATTAGACTATGCCGTGCGGGAATGGATTCACTGCGTTATGAAATGTACTCATTTCAATTAAGCTTCAATTTCTTAAGGTAGATATTCCATCCAGTCTACACATGGGCTGCAAAGCACAGTCTATACATGGGCTGCACAGCACAGTCTATACATGGGCTGCACAGCACAGTCTACACATGGGCTGCACAGCACAGTCTACACATGGGCTGCACAGCCCAGTCTACACATGGGCTGCACAGCACAGTCTACACATGGGCTGCACAGCACAGCCTATACATGGGCTGCACAGCACAGTCATCGTTCGAAAGCGAATAGTAGACTGTACACGAGCGATAACGATGATGAGGATTTCACCACATTTCTCACTATTCTTTTCTTGAAATAATTTTTCATGAAATAATTTTTCATAAAATAATTTTTCATGAAGTGATTTTTCATTAAATAATTTAACAAATTTGAAATAATGTTACACGAATCATCCCGTTCCAACTGAAATAGGCCTACACTGGTTTGCACCGTCTACGAACAGCTGATTCTCATTTTGCAAAATTATATATATTTTTATCATTGAGGTGATGATGATGATGATAGTGCTCTGTCCGAAGACAGGTCATGGCGATGGTTATTTGTCTTACGTATTACTACGCACGAC
>JAQFYQ010000057.1:0-24005 GCA_034694885.1 Buchholzia appendiculata | reverse complement strand
TAGTGCACAATGTACAAGCATGCATGCACTGCATAGTGCACAATGTACAAGCATGCATGCACTGCATAGTGCACAATATACAAGCATGCATGCACTGCATAGTGCACAATATACAAGCATGCATGCACTGTATAGTGCACAATGTACAAGCATGCATGCACTGCATAGTGCACAATGTACAAGCATGCATGCACTGTATAGTACACAATGTACAAGCATGCATGCACTGCATAGTGCACAATGTACAAGCATGCATGCACTGTATAGTGCACAATGTACAAGCATGCATGCACTGTATAGTGCACACACAGTGTGAACTAACACGCCACATCACTCTGCGCAGATTCACAGAGAGTAAACAGTTCAGGTCATTTCTCTACTGGTGGCCTTCTACATGTTTCTTCCACGATCCATGATAGGGAAACGACATACCGCATACATTGCAAACGTATGGCTTCTCGCCGGAATGCACGCGCGTATGCGTCCGCAAGTTTCCGCTCGTGTTGAACCCCTTTCCGCAGATCTTGCAGAAATGACTCCTCTGCTCTGCGTGTATCTGTCTGTGCTGCTGCAGACCCTGCACCGTCTTGAAGCGTGCTTGACACGTCGTGCACTGATAGTGCCCGATCTCGTTGTGCGAACGTGCGTGCAGCTTGAGCTGACATGGTATGCGAAACGTTTTGTTGCACACGGCGCACACCAGCGGCCTCTCTCCCGAGTGCACGCGCATGTGATACTTGAGAAAAGTGGACGTGATGAAACCTCGGCCACATATCGTGCAAACGTACGGCTTGTTGCCGTGATGGACGGCTTCGATGTGCACGATCAGATTATGTCGTTGTTGATATGCCTTATCGCACTGCTTGCACTTGTACGGCAGTTCGCCAGTATGCACGAGATTATGCACCTGAAGGCGATACTTTGTGACGAAAGCCATCCCGCAAACGCTGCACATGAACGGTTTCTGTCTGCTCGGAGCATGGCTGTACGAGTGAGCCTCGAGCGTATGCTTACTCGCATAGTTCTTGCCACAAACCTCGCACGTATTTACGTACTTCTTCAGACTAGGCTCAAGTTCGCTCTGATCGTGCTCGCTGATGACGTGCCGAGCGAGTCGCCGGTTGTCGCTGAAGCCTCTATTGCAGATCTTGCAACAGCATGGCTTGTTGTGGCAGCGCCTGATGTGACCCTGGAGGAGCTTGATATGTTGGAACTTTTTAGAACAGTGGCGACAGTCAAAGCTCTTCAACGACGAGTGTTCTATCATGTGAGACTTGAGATCATTAGAGCGATGAAATGTTTTACTACAAATGCAACATGCGTTTGAAACATGCCGCTCGCTCTTCTTCCTTTGGAACAGCTTACAAGTACGAGAGTGTTCCATGGGAAAACCAGCTTGCTTCGTTTGTGCATTAAACAACGGCTTCCGAAGACAGCGACCACCATCACTGTCACCTGCCTGGCTTTCGTCACCCGCACTCCCGTGGCGTATAACATTGTCAATGGAAGACTTAAGCAAGTCGGCACATAAAGCACAGTTGGCAGCCTTGTTGTGCATCCTGCAGTGTTTATTGAAAACTGTCCTCGCATCAAATCGCTTCTTACAGTGCGAACATTCGAACGACTTCCTCTTATGGTTCTTCGCACTTCGTGCTGGTGACAGAAAAATAAAAAAGACAAACGTTACTCCGAGCGAAATTAGCCAAACAGAAGGGGCAGGCAACAATCACAAAACCGCCGACAAAGCACTGGATAAACACCCTACGAATGTCATGCCCTTCTGAAAATGTCCAAATCTAATTGTCCAAGTCAATTTGTAAAACCTTATTGTATTGAATACCGTTTAATTCACTTTAAAGCAAACGCCCAAACCAGAACAAGAAAATGAACACAAGCCACAATAGCACAGAAATAGATTAAAAGAAGCGATCTGCTGTAAGAAATTTAAAGGTATTTGCCCGTAAAGATCTTAAGATATATTGAATATCAAAAACTTGAAGGCCTATATATACAATTATTATGTCAATCAATCATCTATATCTACATCATTAGCAAAACTTGTTCATGCGTTATGACGACAAGTCCCCAAAGCTGTCCTTAACCACCCAGGAACAACAAGTGACAGAACGCTCCATATTGCATCTCATCAATGGATGCGAATCTGTAATACACTCAAATTTTGAATTCAGTAAACTTATTAGAAAAATGCAGCCAGCTATGTTTCACGAGGCAAATAAAATCATTCAAATTATAGTGCTGAAAGCGTCCTGATGTTTTAAAATCAGCTATGAGTATAAAATGTAGCATAATAGTCCAATACTGTTTTGCATGCAACTCTCATTACCCTACAAACTTTATAAATCAGGGTAGCAGACATGTTCAACTACAAAGTCAGTAGTATTGAGCTTCACAACAGACCGACCATATTCCTCCATGTGCTTGACAAGGCGAGCAGCAAGACGTTGCCGCCAGGAAGGGCATCCGGAAGGGCAAACCTTTTAGCAAAAATCCAAAATATCATTCCTAATCATGGCGGTAAACGTTTTGGTAATGCCCAATTAACCTTGTTCAATCGTTAATTATGGACAATTCCAGTCAGGACATCAATAAATGACGTTGTTGATGTTGATACATTCAAAGTTCAATGTTCCATTAAAATTACCAAACAGTTATTCTAGTAATAAAAGACAATTCAAAGGTTCTAAGAGAATATATATACATATTATTACATAATTTACTATTGCATGATGCATTGCGACGAACTAAAGACGTTTGATCTACAAGCATCTATTGCAAGAGTATTTCACCGATGAGCTTCGAGATGTTTCTTCCAGGAACCGTGATGTGGAAATGACATCCCACAGACACGACAGACATACGGACGCTCACCGGAATGCACGCGCATGTGCGTCCGAAGATTTCCGCGCTGATTGAATCCCTTCCCGCAAACCTTACAATAATGTGTCCTGATTTCCAAGTGAATTTTTAAATGACGCCTCAAGCCGGAATCAGTCTTAAAGACCGCCGAACACGTGCTGCACTTGTAGATGCCGACCTCATTGTGGGAACACATGTGAAGCTGCAGCTGACAAGGAATGCGGAAAGCTTTCTTACATATCTCGCACACCAGAGGTCGTTCGCCGGAATGTAAACGCATGTGATACTTGAGGAAAGTGGAAGTGATGAACCGACTGCCACAGACAGTGCAGACGTACGGTTTGTTTCCATTATGAACAGCCTCAATGTGTACCTTCAGATTGTGCCCCTGCTGGTAGGCCTTATTGCACTGCTTGCATTTGTACGGACGTTCCCCCGTGTGAACCAAACTGTGGCATCGCAGGTAATTCTTCGAGGCGAAGGATTTACCACAGATACTGCAGATGAACGGCTTGACCACGTCGGGTTTATGCTTGTACGAATGGATAACGAGCGTATTTTTGCTCGCAAAGTTTCTGCCGCAGACCTCGCAGTTGTAGAGGTATTGCGCAAGACTTGGATCCAAGTCAGACTGATCGTGCTCGATGAACATGTGTCGTGCAAGTTTATGATGTTCGAGGAAAATCTCGTCACAAATGGCACACTTCAACTGCTTGTTGTGAAATCGCTTCATGTGACCATTGAAATGTTTTACATTTCTAAAACTCTTCTTACATTCGGGACACTCGACAGCGTCATTCTTTACAGGAATCTTGCAGGCAGCATGTTCAAACAATTCGAGCCCCTTAGGTTCATGTTTGACAGTATCTTTATTGAGTACGTCACTCTTATAACTACCGCCATCAGGCAACACGTCACATTTCTCTGAACCACCACCCGATGATTCAGTAAAAGATATCAGTTCGGTGTTGTGACAATCCATATGTTGCTTAAATTTACGAATCCAAGTAAACGTTGCACCACAAAGCGTACAGCAGTGCTTGCGGTAGCTGCCCCTGGCGCTAACCTTATCGACCGACGAATTACCGCAAGATTTGTTCCGCTTTATAAACGCATCCTCTTCTTTGTGACACTCTCTAAAGTGTAGAATCAATTCCGCCTCGGACAGGAATGTCTGAGAGCACACAGCGCAATCTCTAGTTTCCACATGCAATGATTTCCCCACAGCAATTCGTCGACGAGCACATTTGACTGGTGCATCCGCACATTTGACTGGTGCATCCGCACATTTGACTGGTGCATCCGCACATTTGACTTGTGCATGTGCACATTTGACTGGTGTATCCGCACATTTGACTGGAGAATCCCATGCTGGTTACACAAATAAAATACAAAATATTATTGGTTTTGGACACCAATTCCATCCAGTGTGCAATAAATATAAACTAAATGTGGGAAAGGACCCAATAAATAAGGAAACTCAAACACCTTACAATGAAACAAAACAGCATTCTCTGGTATGTTCTAGTACAAGGGATCAGAAAGGAAGACGAAGTAAACCACTTGTATGTTTAACGATCAATTATTAATTAGCTAGATTTAATTATTCATAAATAATAATAACAAAACCTGAAAATACTAATATTAATGCCAAAAACAACAAGTAGTAAGACAATAATTAAGCTTATTAAGCGAATAAAGAAAATACCATATCATACACCACCAGCATTTTTAACAAAAGCAATAAAAAAATTATCCAGGTCAATGAGAAGTTTTCAAAACATAGTTCCACAGTACTCGCCAGGGCGGAGTCGCGGTACTACCGGCGTCTATCACCGGCCATTTTCTACTTCCGCTTAACCCACTAATCTATAAACAATCAATTACCACTGAACTATAAATAGATTAATGGACCACTGATCTATAAATAGACAAAAAAAAATGGCAAAAATCCCTGAAAGGGCCGGTGAAACGTGTACGTAGCCACCTAGCGAATACAGATTTTTACAAAACTTCCCATTAGTTCACAAATATTTAGTTAATCATAAAACATGACTAAGTTCTTTGTTATTCAACTGCAATTATGATGTCTCTATTGTAAAATGATAGATTTCATTCGGCCACATCAGAATATGTTCGCACTATTATACACTATTATGGTAAATTCCAGGTGCATGCTTTTGACAGGCTTCATATTGCCGTAGTAATATTGGCGTCTTGCCACACACTTGTTGCATCATGTATGAAGGTAAAAATAAGAGTTGCAGAGTTATTCCAAGTAAATTTCATAGATATTATTTACATAGTATTGTTTACTTCAATCCCACTTGCAACAGTTGACCAGCCTGCCATGTCGTTACAGTATGTTTACTTGTTGAACATTACTGTAACACTGCTCTCGGTCCAGGTGTGATATCTCAGTAATGTACTGAATGTATGTTAGTTGAGCTTTATAGATGCATTATACTACCATGTTGATGTAGAATGTTGATGATGTTATTTAATATTAGACTCTTCCTTAGATATTCAATTTTGTTTCTTGTTGAAATACGGTGTATGATACAATTAGCTGAATGTCAATTACAACAAGGTATGTGCTTCACAGTTAGTTCGTGTTAAATCTGTCCTAGGCACATTATCAATCGAACTCTGTTCCAACGTGTGAATTTACACTACTAAAGTTTGTATGCAAAAGGATCTTTATTTATTTATTTTCATTTCACCAATTCATAAATGCTACGATCAAAACTGTGAGCATCATTAAATTCTACTCGTGCGTAAATTTTACTGCAGCATGCCCTTCCTCATACCAACCTGTTCATCGACACGGAGTGATTTGATTATAGCATTGCATAAAATAACCTTAGAACTCACTCATGATAAAAAGATTCATGTAAACGGTCACATAGATTCCTAGTCCAGCCTGCGGCAACTCCCACACATGGATTGACAGACATAGTACCCTGACTGTGAGAACCAATTCAGCACTTGACACTGTACTAGTGGACAGGAATAATTATAAAGAGAATTGACATGTTTAACTGCAGCAATCTTTGAACTTCCGAGCAACTCACTAGGCGCTCATAAAACGGAGCCTTGTGCGGATAAGGTTTGTGTGATTGTGGAATAATGAGGACGCTACATCACGTTATTTAATCTTGTCCACTAATGACGCATAATGATCAAATACAAGTCCCAATCCATTGGGTGATAGCTGTGCTTTGAACTGCGCAACTGACACTGCGAGGGATGCTCTCGTAAATCAATAGTTGCATTACTGTAATTTGAGACCTATCTACAGTAGAATAAAAAATACATCGGTATCAAAACTAATGTAATCATAGAAAAAGACAACAAGAATTTTTGAAGCAAACCTTCATAACAGTCAACTTCACAAAGTAATACCAAAACCAACACAAACATTCAATGAGGAAACCTTAACTAATAGTCATAATAACTTAAATATAACTGCCTAAATTGAGAAATGTTCGAGATCAATAATTTCAATAAACAAAATATTTTCGAACGACGTTCGCCAGCCACGTTAGCAGTAGGCTATTTTGTGTATAGACTAAAATCGCAGCCTAAACTGCGCATTGCCTTCCCAATACAAAAGAAAAATGCACATCCTAATATGAAAACAAGTCTGACATGAAACACATCGGACATGAAAACATGCCTTAAATGGAAGCCCGTCGTAAAAGTGACGATGATAATGATGACGATACACTGCTGATGCTCCTGAACTTTCACTCATGACCTGCGACGTGCTTCTTCCACGAACCATGATGCGGAAACGTCATTCCACAGTATCGGCAGAGATACGGCCGTTCCCCTGAATGCGTTCGCATGTGAGTTCTCAGATTGCTCGGCTGATTGAACCCCTTGTTGCAGATCTTACAGAAGTGGCTTCGATAGTCTAGATGCACTTTCATGTGTCTCTGAAGTCCCTGCCTTGTCTTGAAGCAAGCGTTGCACTTGGCACAGCTATTATCTGCAACATCTTGATGGATCTTTTTGTGCAGCGTCAACTGGCGAGGTACACGGAACGACTTGTTGCATACGTCGCACACAAGCGGACGCTCACCGGAATGCAGCCGCATGTGATACTTGAGAAAAGTGGATCGGATAAATCCCGTGCCGCACTCGTTGCAGACGTACGGCTTGTTCTTCAGATGCACCGACTGCATGTGATCGACAAGATTGTTCGACTGCTTGTACGCCTTATCGCACAGCTTGCACTGGTACGGCCGTTCACCGCTATGCACCAAGCTATGTCCTCGGAGAATCGTCTTGCTTGCGAAGACTTTCCCGCACACGCTGCACATGAACGGCTTGGCGTCGCCCTGGTGGCATCTCATGTGCGTCTGCAGACAGTTTGAGTTCGCGTATCGCTTGCCACACTCCGCGCACTCAAAAGTCCTCGAGCGGACGTGCGCGAGAGGTTCGTCGTGCTTCTGATGCAGATGCCGTGCGAGTCTCGACCTCGACGAGAATTTAGTCGAGCAGATTCTACACACAAACTGCTTCTCATGCATCAGCTTGACGTGGAAAAGAAACGCGAGCCAGTTCCTGAAATTCTTCCTTCCGCATTGTGAGCAGCCTGGCGTCTCTGCTCCAGTGTGCTCACTCATGTGGAAGCTGAGCCTCAACTCAGACTCAAAGCTCTTATTGCATATCATGCAAACATGAGGCCTGGTTTGGACTAGCAACTGTCTGTTGCCATTATAACGCCTATAACATGAACGATTGTCAGCAGTTGTCTTTAGTTTACTAGTCTGCACTGTACGTTTATCCAATATGCCAGAACGAGCCTGATTTCTCTTACGTCGCTTGCACGAAGTTCTACGATCTGAACCAGCATTTTCTGCAGACTTATGCAATCTATGCCTAAACAGAGGTCTATATCTATGCTTCACAATCATCATGCCATTATTGCGTATCGCTCGGCCCATGTTAACAGCTGCATGACGACTCGCTGACTTCTCTCTGCTAGCTAGCCAGCTTCCCCCGTGTGCACTCTTCATGTGCATCTCAAGCGCATGAATCCAGGCAAAACTCTCTCCGCACATCCTACACCGGTGCTCTACACTAACAGGTTGCACTGAGAGATATTCCGGAAGACTCGTTTCTCCGTCTGGGCCCTGCAGTATCTCAGAGATTAGCCGTGTCGCTTCGTGCGCGTCTAAAAATGAGTTTATACTCTCAACCTTGACTTCAGCAAGACAATTGTTCCTGTGCACTAATAGTCCTTTAAGATCAGAGAAGCTGATAGCACACGCGGTGCAAGTATATGGTGGTGCATGTGCAGCTGACATGTGCTTCTTTAACCTTAGCTTTCTTGTGAAAGCTTCTCCACACACAGGACATAAATGACCGGTCATGGTCGACCCGTCAGCAGCGTGTGGTCGTGACAAACCGTGAACCGTTGCTTCGTGATTGGTCAAGCGAGTCTTGTATGTAAAGCGCCTTGTGCAGACAGAACAGTGGTATGTCGTCCGTGACGAGGAAGATTTCATGCCGTCGGACGCTGGTTACAAAACAAGAAAGAGATCCGTTATCACTGCGCTACACTGGACTAGGTGATGAGTGCAATATTCAACGTCTATGAAGTTACTACAGTAAACCATACTAAACCACAAGAAGCATATTACTTCTCAACCTCCAAACTACATGCATAAAACTTCATCTATTTCATGTATCCTTGCTTTCAAACTTGAACAAAATCATTGGCCAGCTACTTAGCAAGCCATGACAAATGTGACGATGAAACGCTTAGCAACTGTATGTGACCATCCAATTTCACGCCAGTTAAGACTCGAATTCCATATGAGCTACGTGCAATTAATATCAGTTACATCAGATCAAATATAACATAGTAGTAACAAAGTTCTACAAATGTTACCGTTAAAATTAAAGTGCCAAATTCACTATTATATGTGCCATTCACCATTGTACCACATTTTAAATATTAAATGCTGTTCCCTCTGTATAATCAATTTTTCATGGTTTTGCAAAAGAATTTCATCCAAATACACTTAACATTCATGTAATTTCTGCTATGGATTATATATTGTCCAGATATTGTATAGATTATAATGAAACATTTGAGGGTCAACATTCGTCAGCAGACACAGCATGTTGCACTTGTGTCATAAGAACTACTAAGCCACATGCTGGTTAGCCCAAATAATAAACAATACACACTAAACCACACTCACAACAATTATTAATCATGCACTGCTTATTCACTCAAGTTGATGGCCGAACGAAGACAAAAGCTATAATAATGCTTTCTTATCAGCCATGGTCCCATAATCAGATATAACCACATTATTTCCTAACCAGACTCCAAAAGAAAAGCAGCAAAGCAGCCTTAAGTTTATCAATGACTGTAGGAATATGTATTGCACAGCCGTTCTGAATTAAAAGTGCATCTAGTATTACTCTATTCCTGATTGTTGCAAACACAAATATAATTTCAATTAAAGACGTCGATACGTTTGAAGCTCACGGGGCAACAACAAGGTGAGTTTTCTTATGCATCCTCAGCTGCTGCGGTAAACGAAATGTTAAATCACACACACTGCACACAAGGGGTCGATCACCGGAATGTTTACGCATGTGGTACTTAAGATGAGTAGATCGGACAAATCCACAACCACAGACATTGCACAGATGTGGCTTGTTGTTAAGATGTACCGACTGCATGTGGTCGTCAAGATTATTTCTCTGCTTGTAAGTTTTATCACACAACTCGCACTTGAACGGACGTTCACCGCTGTGAACCAGCTTGTGTCCAAGAAATCCGGCCATGCTTACAAACGATTTTCCGCACACATCACATGACAACGGATTTCGCACGAGATCCTTCTTCCGACCATGTCTATCTGTCCATTTCAAAATTTGTTTGGTTCCGCGTTTAACAGAACAATGTTTTCCACATTCGGACCGTTCAATGTGATACTTCAGTAGTGTAGACCGTATGAATCGAGCACCACACACGCTGCAAACGTGTGGCTTCAAGTTCTGGTGAACTAACTTCACATGCTCAGCAAGTGCATTCGGGTGTTTGTACTTCTTATCGCACAACTTACACTCGTATGGTCGTTCACCATTGTGAACCAAACTGTGGTCTACAAAGCCCGACTTGCTAGTGAAACCTTTACCACAAAGTTTGCACACAATTGGCTTAGGCTTGGCTCCATGATTAACCGCAGCCGAATCATTGCTAGAACGCTGCTTGCCGCGTTTAGCCAGTCCCTTTAATCGCTGCGAGTTCTTATAATCAACTGTAGGCCGAGCATGCTTCCGAAGATGCTTCCGAAGAAATTTCACATTTTCAAACGTTTGCTCGCAATGCACGCATTTCAGCGGCTTAGTATCAACCTTTTCACAATCCTGAATAGCAATATCTAACTGATTTTGATACTTTTTCTTAATGATAATCATGCTATCTTTCTGTCCCTCTCTCCAAATGTATAAAGCCGCATCCTGTCGACGCGTCGATTTATTAACACATTTACCATCAAGCAAGGCCACACCATGTTCACTGTTTATGTGCGTCCATAAGGTACGAATCCAAGCAAACTTCTCGCCACACACCTTACACTGATGCTCTATATGGACTGGGCACGTTAATTTCTTCTCCGGTCGAAATGTTCTGCTGCGCAACCTCTGGCCTATCTCAGATTTTATCTCTTCTTTTCTACGTAGCCGTTTCACGCCGTGAACTTTATCTTCATGGTTAGTCAAGTAAGCCTTGGATGCGAAGTGCCTCCCACACACAGAGCAGCGGTGTGGTGCTCGCGCTGACTTCACTTTGTCGCAAGCTGGTTACAAAACAAGTAAAAAACTGGCGTTACCATCGGGCTACACTGGCAAGATGAATAACTTGCTATCATACTGCTAACTATTAAGCTATATATCATGACTATACAAATGTAACAACAGCTTTAGGACCTTCAAACAACTACCTTAAACTTACTTCTAAATAACAGCAGCAGCAGGAAAATTCTCCAGTGCTCATCACAAAAACAACTAATATTTCTCTACATCTCCTTTCATTATTCACATTGACATTTTATAGACATACGACACTTGGGCTAAGTAAGACACTTTTGCCCAGTAAATGAGAAAGCTGCATGCTACAAGCATACTTAGATCCATCGTTAACCAAGAGGCTAGGTGAAGACTTGCACAAAGTGTCACAAAGCATACATTTCTGCTGATGCTCACTGTTACAAGTCGATAGACGAGACTTCAGCAAATAGATGCCAGCGAAAAATAATCAACAATAAGTTCACATCACACCGAAACACTTCACTTCAAATTTGACTCCACATTTGTTGTCTTAGTTATCAAATTATACCGCAATTATTCGTACATTTTGTACATTCATACAATGGGTCTACAATAGGATGAAACAATTCACAATAGATACAACACTCACCGTAGAACGTGTTACATAATTGTTGAAAATGAGCGCCAAGTCTCGGGCACTAAACCACACACACATTGTCATCGCTCGCAATTTACTGTTTAAGTTGATCAATGCACAATACAAAGCACAATAAAAATTAGCGAAGGCCTGAATACACAGAATCTTGCACACGAAAAAGCATTCATTCCTTTGTTTTTTCCTATGTAGAGTAAATCAGGTCTTAAACGTCATAGGCCTACCTCTACTCGGCAATGCTTTCTCAATGTTATGCCTTCAAGGGATTTAAACATTCATAGCCGTATACTAAGACATAAATGAGACCGATACATAATAATAACCGATCAAGTTTATCTGACACAATGTTACATCAGTTTGACTCTCATTTACTTCAAAACAAATCTCAAACATAATTTTTAATTATGATTTTTCATATATTATATTTACAGCGGTCCACTTTAGTGTGCTGCCACCAGTGTGGCCGTTTTGATCACATCTTGTACATCCTCTGTATATTATGTTGCTGGGATTCAGCTGTGTTGATCAAAAAATGATTAAATAAATAAATAAATAAATAAATCATCATCACAAGCATTTAGCATTCTCTCCAACATTCACACCAGCATGCATGCAAGCACACACATGCATCCAAGCACACCAACAAGCACACATCCAAGCACACCAACAAGCACACATACATCCAAGCACACCAACAAGTACACACATACATCCAAGCACACCAACAAGCACACGCATACACAATAAGCTGAATATACTGCATGTCTCCTTAGAGAAATGCATTAATGTCGGTAAAGATTCCATGTCAGCATCAGATATAACTAAACAGGAAGGCGATGTGCCAGTGAATGTTCGAATTGATATCCAACAATAAGAGCGTGTGTAATATCAACATTTTAATTTCTATTGCTTTTGAACAGCATAAATTTAATAATATCATGAATAACATAATTATCTACAACTTGTCACATTACAGAATAGATCACTCACTTTTAACCTTAAAATCATTATCAATCGAATACATATTTTGAGATAGTTAAACAGTTTTTCAGTTCGGACCCACGCGGCGGGCACAGCCCAAGTGTTTTTTCTTATGCTTCCTCAGCTGCTGCGGTATACGGAACGACGCATTACATACGTCACAAACGAGGGGCCGATCACCGGAATGAATTCGCATGTGATACATAAGATGAGTAGATCGGACAAATCCACAACCACAGACATTGCACAGATGTGGCTTGTTGTTAAGATGTACCGACTGCATGTGGTCGTCAAGATTATTTCTCTGCTTGTAAGTTTTATCACACAACTTGCACTTGAACGGACGTTCCCCGCTGTGAACCAGTTTGTGTCCAAGGAATCCAGTCATGCTGACAAACAATTTCCCGCACACATCACACGTCAGCGGATTTCTCACGAGATTTTTCTTGCGACCTTGTCCATCCGTCCGTTTCAAATCAAGCTTGGTTTCACATCCAGCAGAATTCTGCTTCTGGCATTTAGAATTTTCAATGTGATATTTTAGAAGTGAATACCTGATGAACGGCACACCGCAGATATTGCAAAGGTACTGCTCTGAGTGCTGGTGAGCTATCTTCATATGATCAGAAAGTGCACACGATTGACTGTACTTATTACAGCACAACTTGCACTTGTATGGTCGTTCACCATTGTGAACCAGGCTATGTTGAACATAACCTGCTTTGGTCCTGAAGGTTTTTCTACAAAGACTGCACACCAATGGCTTGAGGTTAGCCCTGTCATTGATGGAACTCTGCTCGCTGGTCTCAGCTTGTCCCTTCGACGCCGGCAAGTTACATTCGAATGCAGACCGAGCATGGTTATACAGATGCTTGCGAAGCAATCTCATCTTAGCAAACCTTTGATCACAATGAACACATTTCAGCAACCGAGCATTAATCTTTTCACAATTTTGACGATCAATATCGAATACAATTTTATACTTCTGCTTAATGATAATCATACTGTCTTTCTGTCTCTCTCTCCAAATGTATAAAGCCGCATCCTGTCGACGCGCCAATTTATTAACACATTTACCGTCTAGCAAGGCCACACCATGTTCACTGTTTATGTGCGTCCATAAGGTACGAATCCAAGCAAACTTCTCGCCGCACTCTCTACACTGATGCTCTATATGGACTGGGTAGATTGATTTCTTCTCTGTTCGTAATGTTTTACTGTGCAAACTCCGGCATATCTTAGATTTTATCTCTTCTTTTCTAGCTAGAAGTGTCGAGCCGTGAACTTTCTCTGTGTGAGAAGCCAAGCAAGTCTTGTACGCAAAGCATCTCCCGCACACAGAGCAGCGGTGCAGTTTCTGTGACGACTTCACTTTGTCGCAAGCTGGTTACAAAACAAGTAAAAGATCCCTGTTACCATTGTACTATACTTGCAAGATGTACGACTTAAGCATCACACTGCATTTATATCATTAATATAATGTAAGCGATCACTAGCTTTGCAACCTGTAAACTATTACCTTGAATTACTTCCACAATCGAATACTGTCATGCCTGAAAAATACTTGCATATTTCTTAACATATTCCTATTCTGTCATCAATTTATTAATAACATTTCTAGGACGAAGGCATAAATTGACTTTACACTCGATCTGCATATATTTCCATTTATATTTCCATTTACTAGCATATAAATATATCACTCAATAAAAAAAGCACTAAAGTCAAAAAGATTTAATTGTCGCATGTGAAAACACAAAGCAAACATTTCATAAACAACTCGTCTCCACAACTGCTATTTTAAAGCTACATGACTCTAGAACATTAAAGTTCTTGCTGCTCCAAACTATTTAAATGTTTCCAGAACTAATCACATATCAAAAAAAGTATGTATATTACACAAAATAATTAAATAAATACACAAAGTTTTGCTCTCAAAAACAGCACACATTTAAAATCATTAAATCAATTCCTTTAGGTAAAATATGTGCCCTTTCAGCTTTCTACGGGGGAGATGATCTTAATCAGACTACAATAAACTATTGAAGACTAAACTCTGTAATTTATCAATCTTGTGCTCCATCACTAAAACCTGTACGTAAATGCTATACAAATCTGTATCAGCATCCCAATGTACATTGGTCTACCTTGGCGAGCGACTGTTCGTCGTTCAAATTGTAGGCTACTTGAAAGTACCATAGCTTAAATAATCTTAGCAACAATAATGGCACCATTTCAATTTCTAACTGCTGCAATGGTCGAGGTAGAATAGTCCAAAGCACAAACGTATGGACTTGAAAATTCAGGATTTTCGTGGGAAAAGGCTAGCTTACAGTTATTTGAATATTCCAAACACTGGAGCACGTAAGAATTACTAAAGAGGTGATAAGCCAGTAGGTAGAAGCATGGTAGTAATATAGAGTAACATTGAAGGTGTTAGTCTGTAATATTAGTCGGTTCGACATAAACTGTACAGATGCCAGGCTACACCTTCTAACTGTGAATTCTACAACATTTCAACTGTCAGCAGGCCAACAATACTTGAAATAACAAATAACTGCAAATATTCAACGTCTCTCTGCCAAAAGAAACTACTTAAAATCACACGATCTAAAATATGTCAATTAGTAAATCAAAACAAAACCTAACCATGCTAACAACCCCCCCCCCCCCTCCACAAGCTGTCCAAGACTTGCTCATTGCTTAAATAGAATAGCAACAACGGTAGAGTATCTATTCAAATATGCGAAGCACAATGTTTCTTCCACGTACTGTGATGGGAAAACGACCGGCTGCACTCGGTGCAAGTGAATGGACGTTCTTGAGTGTGCACTCTCATGTGCACCTTCAGATTGCCGTTCTGAGCGAATCCTTTACCGCACACAGAGCAGACAAAGTTCTTCACTGCTTCATGGCACAGCATGTGCCTACGCAGGCCCCGCACTAACCTGAACCTTGCGTTACACACATTGCACGTCAGCCGACTAGCATCCGTATGACTTAATGCGTGATCACGTAACTCCCACGAAAACGCAAACGTCTCGCCGCAGACGGTGCAAGTCAGTGAACGCTCTCCGGAATGTTTCAGCATGTGATAGCGAAGGTTCGAACGTAGGATATACGCATTTCCACACAAGGAACATACAAAGGGCTTGGTAACATTTCCCTCCGCATGCTGCCGCATGTGATACTTGTGTGCGGTAAATGATGAAAACTGTCTGACACAGATGTCACATTCGTACGGCTTTCTTCCCTCGTGGACGGTCCGAACGTGAACAAATAAACTGCGCGATGATTTGTATGCTCTATCACAAAGCTTACACTTCTGCGGACGTTCGTTGCTGTGGGTCAACAGATGAGATTTGAGCAAATGCTTGCTGGCGAAAAACATACCACAATAATTGCACATAAACGCAACATATTTGTCCTTCTTATAGCTTTCAGGAACTACGTCCTCATTCACAAGATGCTGTCCACTTTGTCTTGAACTATCGCTAAATTTTACTCCACCACAACGTCGTACTTGTGGCGGCGAGCTTCTCACACATTTGTCACCGTGCTCAGTCAATTCGTGTTGTTCAAGCTGTGACTTCAGCATAAAAGTTTCGACACAGTGACGGCATTTGTATCGTCGACCATTGCCGTCGATGTCAACTAATCCAGAAGATATCAAACGTTTTCCACGAGGATCATCTATTCTTGTGGCACACATCTTTCTCGAGATCCTCTTTATCGTCACTAATTAAAAATAAAAATTGAGAATTACTACAACATTTAAAGTGGGCGGCTGCAGTTGCAGATTTCACAAACTTAAACAATTCATCCACCAACACCAAACACTTCAACATCAAAGCACATTATTACAGTTGTAGTTGTCAAACCGAAGTCATTGTCAGAAATTCCAGCAACATAGGGAAAAATTGACAAACAGATATGTCACTGATCATTTTTTTTACTTCTTCAAAACATAGATCAAAGAACTTGCTGAAATAGTACAGACATTAGTAATGGAGTACTTAAGGGTCCTTGTAGAAGAAGTAATCTTGTATCAAACTTCAGTTTCATGTAATGAAATATCAAAAGCAAATAAACTAATTATGCAATTCAAAAGCAGTCCAAGTAACTACAGTCACGATCAGTCATGTACGCTCTGACCCAAGAAACGTGTACAACTACTTTTGGCCCAAAATACTTTGCATAACAACCTTACCCCATGAGACTACATAACTAACCTACTATATAAAATTGTGTATAACTACATCAACTGCTTATATTGTTTAGACTGTCTCTGTAAATCCAATTATTAAATGCAATGCTGGAGAGAAAAATACGAATAAAGCCACACAGGCGATTTGAAAGATCCCACAGAAATTATCAGTGGCAATGATGTCGTCGACGACATATGCACGAGATTACACTACGCACTATTAATGGAGGAGCGAGCATCACCATATATCAGAGATACATTATATATATTACTAGATATATATTAAACAAACTACCGATCAACATTTCCACGAAATCGAATATACTGTAAACTAGAAAAGGCAAAGGTACCAAAATGTACGCTAGATTTTAGACACAAGTTTATCAATGGCAGGGGCACCGACATTTACAATAATAGATCACGAAATACAAAAAAATTACTTAAAGTTATAACTGATCAGGACACCGACATGTATAACAGATATGATAAGCTATCAATGGTAAGTATATATCAACATGCAAGGCTATTAGATCAAATCCTCGACGGCAAATTCATCAAGATTTAGTTACTACATTATATTACTAGTAGTAATCGCTTCCTGATATGAACTATAAAAGGCATAAACATCAACACACATAAGAGAAATTATCAATGGAAAAGCCACTGCCATATATCAAAGATTAGTCAACAACCACCACTGATATCATCAACTTATTGCGACAACTAAAGAAAGCCACAGCAGCTTGACAAGTATGATATCAGATTAACACAACGTCAAAGCCATGACAATATGAGAGGTTGATCAATCACTGACAGAGACACTGTGAGATCAGTAACACTGTCATTTAGCCATACAGTATGGTTGCTATGACAACCCAACAATCTTGAAATAAGAAATAAGCTATACTCTCCCGCACCCCATGAATCAATGAGTTCATCGACTGCTACGCTCGTCGAAACAGTAACAGAACCAAATTTCATGATTTATAATATTACAAAAAAAAATCAAAATTGAAAATGGAAGAATAGAAAACAAGCTTCACCTAACAATGTGTTCACCTAACTTCAGCCACAAATGTGTTCACGTTCTTTAACTTCAATGGTATACAGAGTTTGCCAAACAAACCCATCGGACAGAATGTACGCAATAGCAGAATACGAAACTTGTCTTCATAAGCGTGGTCATACTTTGAGCTAACATCGATAAGATGAGTTCCAAAAGTCCCATTCTATAAAACAAACCATCATGTGCTTCTCGCAATTTCAGCCTTAATGAGCCGATTCTTATTTACTACCCTAGTCTTCCTGCTTCTGCCTTTAACCATTTTCTCAACATCTACAGATATACATGCCTTAAACCCAAATACCTTTCTTTCCAAATAATTATAAAAGCATTACCACGGACAATATCTGAAACAAATTATCATTTTAATCTTAGCACAATCGTTGCTATTTCGATTACAGAAGAACTAAACAAATATAAAACAGAGGATCAATTAAAGCATACTAATTCAAATATGACTGTTTACGTGTACTTAACGACGGTCATGGTTGATATCTGTAGCTAATACTATATACCGGTACTCATATTAAGTAGTAATAAGTAATAGCTCATATTGCGAATCATATACTCATATTTATTATGTTACTCACATCATATCCATAAACTAATATCTATATACTCACATTATATCATAAAGAAATGGCAAATGTTTACATTCAAGCTTATGTATGGTCATAACGATAACTTGCAACCTCGATAACTTGCAACCTCGAGTCTCATTACTGCATAATAATAAGTTATAAAAGCTGATGAACAAACAGGAAAACTGGAGGAAAAACCAGTGCCAGGAAGCCAATTGCAAAATCTTACCAAACTTTTAAAGATTTTGGGCTCTTGTGTAATTAATCAGGAAAACAATCATTGAAGATTTTCTTAGAACTATCGCTACAATACCACTGTGGGACCCAGTAGCATATTAAAGAATTGAACGCTACCCTGATAGGTTATTATGCTATCAAACCGATGAAATATAAAGAGATCATACTATACAGCTTGTGCACAAATGGTACACTTAACTTGAAAAGCTAATTAATAACAAGTCCTTATTCAAATTCAAACCTTATTTAATAATTGATATTATAATCCAGCAAAGATGGAGACCTGAATCAACATCCTCAATTAATTAATATCTATTTGTTAACAAAACGAAAACAGTAAAGAAACTAGAAAACTGTAAAATTGTTAAAATTTATAAAAATTCAACTGCTTTTCAGTACAACGGGTAGTACAAACGAGATTCTTTCACTTACTACATATGAACAAAAAAATAATATTACAATATTACAATTATTTTAAAAAATATATTTTTTAATTATTTTATCATACTTATTAGCATGAATGTCCATGCAGAGCTATTGTCCCATTAGAAATATTGATAATTTCAACAGGCCTATAATGACGCTCGCAGAAAGATACAATTACCCTCACAAACTAAACTGGTCTGATATTTGTAAGTGGTGAAGTAGTATATTAACTGATCACTATTACAACATGCCCAATGAAACAATACAATTACAGTACAAATAAAACAAGCAATGGCTAAATAACAAAAAGCATGGAATGAAAAGGTGTGTATACCCTGTAATCAATCGATCAATGTGTAAAAATCAATACCATTAACTTTAAAACTAATGTAAAGTAAAACATCATGTTCTATATAAATGAGCTGTCAGCGTGTCAAAATAACGAGGAAAAAAGTCCTTCAGCATTAACTTGCGTCGCAAATCCTGCATTTCACTCAACAAGATAGTAAAACTTAAAAGCATCAATTCACTTACACAAAATTTGCACAAAAATGTGCACCATTCGAATATAATCAAATAACATCGTCAACAGCATGCCGTTATTATGCAAAAAAACACACCTAAACACCACAATTTGGTAGCAGAAAATTAACACTCTGGATAACTTGTTGGTAGCAAATGGTAATCTGAAATCTTCCTACCAACTTTTTACCTGTACTGCTACGCTACACCATCCACTTACTCCGAGACATAGTAAAAAGCAGAGCTGTTCAATTACATACCTACCACATATGCAAGATCGGAACAAGCTCCATGTATATGCCAGGAATATTGAAGTAGCGTAAAATCTTGCTTATAATAAACACTTGCCCAAAAAAGCAGAACTAGTTTTTGAAGTCTAAATATAATGCACAGATACCATTTGAGCGTCTGGTTCGCACCCTTGCCTCGCTTCATTTAGCTAGCTCACAAGATCTCATTGAGAATAAGGAGCAGCATTGCACACTATTCTGTACACTGCCTGTGCAATGCTAATGGACTAAAGCTCTGCTTGAATTAATTATGCTCTAAGTTATACACATACTGCCAATGTAAATCTGAAACCTACCAAATGAATATTTGACCAATCTCCTTTCATATACTATCACTTGCATCACTTTCGTTACGGATCTCGGCCATAACTCATTCTACTTCTAAATGAAGATAATATTACTTGAATAACTGAGCAAATCAATTTTCTGAAAAATTTGACACCTATGCATATAAATAACTGCTTATTGCTGATGCTGCAATATCGACTTAATACCGCAGCAATCATAAGTAAACTATTCTTTTTCAACTTCAGCAATAGACAGACTTTTTTTGCTCACAGACTAATCTGCTTCCACACAAATCTGCTAGCCTCCCTCTATTTGAATGCATGCATATCCACAAGCTGGCCGTCTGATTCAATCTTACTATTTATGATTTACCTGAACTGCATAATCTGCCACAACTGGAAGATAAATTTACAATAACCTTGTGCTTATTATATGCAAGATGTTACGCCAATGCAACTTGGTGACGGCGGATAAATACCTGAGAGCAATACAATATCTGATTCAGTAATTGTACGAAGGGTGTTTTTAAAGTAAAGCAATCTAGACTGATCAGAAATACTTTCAACAAATTCAAATTTTCATTACATTCATGTCATGTCTTCCAATGCATCATTATTTTAACCGTTTTCATTTCTTGGACAGTGATCAACATCATAGTCAATCATTATATACTTCTAATGAGGCCAGTAAAGTAGATTGCACTGAAATGATGTAATCTATGCAAAAAATTATGATTTCAAATGACAGCATGTATACCCCAACACGGCAAATATGAGATATATCAACTCCATTTCCATTAAGTATTGTGTTCAGAAACTTCTTGTACTTTAGCTCAAATAATCGTTTTGACGTCCGATCCAATAAATTCTCGATCAGACCTTCGCAATTTATTACACAATTAAATCTTTGCACATTAGTTTGAAAAAAGAATCTAGCGCCGTTACTTTTGAACACCCGTCGTCATTACTGCTCAGTGTGAAGCAAGCAAATAAGAGATCTAATAAAAGCAAGTAAAACTCTCACCATGTTTCTCTCGTCTATGTTTGTTGAGTTCAGCTTCCGACGCAAACTTCTCATCACACGAGGGACAAGGGAACCCCTCTCCTGCGGAGGGCGCCGTTTCAGTATCGCCACCTGTCAACAAACTTGACTCTACACCATTCTTATAAATAATTCAGCACAAATGAGGAAATAAAACGAAATGCAACAGATAACCTTAATACAATAGTATCTTAGACACCCAAGTGCATCACTATAACGATCAAGTATATCACCATCATATTCATCGCCAATTTTATTCCAGCCTCGGTTTTGTAAAATGGGTTGGACATTACCAAAATATTTCTCTCCACAATTAGAACGGAATTATTTGCAAGTAAGCTCATGGTGCTTAGAAGCTGCACAGCTTATACATTTGACAGTATTTACTGTAAGGAACATGCATATAAAAATTCATTGCCAAACAAGATTACTAAAAATATATAATAAATTGCAACATAATATAAATAACTCGCATTTCTTTTTAAAGTATAATTTCTAGTATCAGAAAAGTCTACCTGCATCTATTCACAGCTAACACATACCAACAGACCTAACTGATGATACAATTAACGACAATTACAATTAAACTGCATCAGCTATTTCTGCTACAGTTCATAATGAAATCCATCACGCTTTGTTCCAAAATAATGCAATACAGCAACCAAATATGAATGTTGTGAAGTTAAGCAGTGTAATTTAAACTACACACCTGTTTCGAGCGGTTTGACCTCTGAGGTGGCAACACGTCTGCTAATAATGGCACGGCGTTTGGGCGTCGGCGTTTTGGACGTCTGAGTTTTGGGCGTCTGTGTTTTCGGCGTCTGCGTTTTTGGTGTCTGTGTTTTAGGCGGCGTCTGCGTTTTTGGCGTCGTTGACTTCGATGAAGTGGGTTTTTTCTTCCGTTCTACCACTGGATTGTAATCTTCGTCATCATCATCATTATCAAAGTCATTAAGTTCTTCGACTTCTGTATCATCACCGTCTGCAAAGTCTTGACTCTTGATGTCGGCTGTAGTCAGCATCTCGTCGGGTAGGATTCCGTGAGGGATGACGGCCTCGTTGTGTCTTCTCTCTAGCGAGTCGATGTCGGGCTTCATCTCAGACAACTCGTCCTGCCAGTTGACATCTGTAAAGATATCTTCATGGAAGTCCGAAGGAGGCTGCAATTCTACCTCGCAGCCTTTCGTCCAGTAGCGCTGTAACTGTGTAAGCAATGCAATGCGCTGCACGAACCGTTGCATCGTGCACTGCGACACAAGAAGCGCGAGATTGTTGCATATCGCAACGACTTGAATGTACTTGTCAATTGGCAATGCATCTGCACAAAAAGAACAAATAACAGTAATACAGTCTTACCCTTTGATATAATAACAAATAGTCAATAATGATTATTCATCCATACAAATATCAAATGAAAGCAACATGCTATAACGCAATTTCAAAATATATCAACAACAATGAAAGCCTAAATTCCTTCCACAATATTTTAATTTTTACACTAGAATGCAATCATTATCAACAATTTTAACGCATCAATCAACTATTATGTATATGCAATGTACAGTGTACACACTTAAAAATAACAATCAACTACAAATATTGATGTTATACAAATTAATGCTAGTAGTTGTTGTCTTTATCGAGGCAATTTAGATTTAACAATCAGACATTTAACAATCAGGCATTTATTGTCTATACTAACCAATTCACGTTTACACATTTACGTAACACTACATTTAACGTAACGTAATGCAATACATAAACGCTGGCAAAATTGACTCTCTGCTCCCATCATGTAACAAGTATATAATCAAACACTACTGCACAACATATAATCAATCCACTAAACATCGGTTTATTTACCACTAAACATAGGCTAGAGATCTGAAATCATATGTAATTTCGTACGATTTATGAAAAATCTCCGATTCAAAATGCGGACAAAAAATCTTCTTTATTAAACAAATGCATTGCATCCAAGGGCTGCAATGCATTATGCTAAATTGTGTTTTATGTAATATTGCAAGGAGGTGAACCTAGAGGCTACCGCCTGCGTTCATTCATCTCGATACGATACGATGTGTCAGAGATGAAGCAGAGTTCCTACGCATGTACAGTATTCAAACAAAAGGCCAATCATTCATACCAGCCCTAAGATAATAATCGTGATAATAAGTTAATAACCATATAATAACCGTGATCTTAACCCTGTACTAACAAAAAATTACAAACCAAATATGGCGAAAAATGCATACAACAAACACAGAACCGTATAAACGCTAACCTGTTTCTGAGGACGACGGATTGGTCCTTGTCTCAGACATGTTTCCCCTCTGTCTCTCTCCCTCTGTAAATGGCGCTTACCTAACCGGAAACACTAATAACTCTCGACATTTTCCCAATCTCAACTCATTATCATTTACGGCTTCAGAGAAAGATGGCGGAATGTCTATTGATAGCAACGATGCACAAGAATAACACATTTTATTCACCCAAATGAGATCACTTGAATGGCATAAAAAATAATAATTTTGACAAAATTGTACTTGATAACTACAACAAATCTTGCTTTGACCAAATAATCAATAATTTTGATAGTTTAAACGTATATATATTAGGTAATACCTACTGATTCATAAAATATAGGATAAGGAATTAACTGCGATGCTGTAGCGTTAAATAGTGACATTGTTAAAGGTGACGCCACATCGCGCTGCCATTCCGTCTTGTAATAATTACATAACATACATACATAACATGCATTATGGACGTAGGCAAGCCCCTTTTTTCCACATCTTAATTAGTAAAACAAATACCATAGTGAAGTACATGAATAATTACATCATTTTGTATTCAATCTTGTAGGCAATGCTTGCAGTGAACATTAAAAACATAACACACACACACACATAAACTAACTCTCTCTCTCTCTCTCTCTCTCTCTCTCTCTCTCTCTCTGTCGCGTCGCGCCCGGCTGCCGACGTCTCCGATCGGATATGGAGTGGTAGCTCTGGCCTCCGGTCAAGGCTGAGAC
>JAQFYQ010000056.1:0-24176 GCA_034694885.1 Buchholzia appendiculata | reverse complement strand
TCTTATTTTAGGACGCTGGATAAAATACCGATGCGTTAATTTTATTAACGCGTTAACGCATGCGTTAATTTTTTTTATTGACGTTATTTTTTTTCGTTCACGCGCGTTAACGGGCAGCCCTACTTGTTAGCTTTGATTCGAACATTGGTATTATTTTAATCGTGATTGCTTAGTGTTTACTATATTTATCCGAAAGCTAAATGACGATCTGACTAATTATAATGGCTGAAACTTATTTTGTTGCTAATTTTTTTTAGCTGTCAGGGGGACAGATAGAATTATTTTATTGTTACTCAGTTTCCTGTGTGCAGGAATCATTTTATGATTCATGATTTTGTGAAAATTTTCCCTGATCAGCATCTTGTGCATGATTCAAGTTTTGTCACTTGAACAGAATTGAGGACATTTTATTTGAAGCTAGTTAGGACTAAATTAGCTTCTGTTTGATATGCATCATTGGTGCTCCGTTTTTCTTGACTTTTACATTTAAAAAAAAAGTGTATCATTCTCCATTAAAATAACTGTTTTGATTGGAAATTCGTAGAAGCGAGGTAGAGTTAATGTCAATAAATGTGTTGAGCTGGGATTGTGAGTGCTTTTAAATCAAAAATAATCATAGAGATCAATAAGATATATAGGTTTCAAGATTTAGCTGGAATGTACTTTGATCTCTCGGCTGCTTAACGGTAACTTGGAAGACATTGATTTTTGGCTTTGAGTGTGTTGAGGTGCATGTACTGTAATATCTAGCCCGTGAAACATTTATGAACCTGCGAAACACTTGTCATTGTACATAACTAGATAGCTAGAATGCGTATTGTTTAGTTCTACATATCACTACTCTCTATACGTAGAATGTCGACTGGAGGCCTGGATCGTCGTGCCAGCTCCTCGGCTCTTCTTGCTCCAACCGGCTCTGCCCGGCTTGAGCCGGCGAAAATCGCTGCAGTCGATCGTGTGTCCAGTGCTACAGAGCTGAGCCGGGTTCATGACTCGGACGGACACTTACCGAGGCCAGGTCAGGCGTGCGGCGGAAGAGGGTCGTCCATCTCGTCTCTGTGTTCCAGCAGTGAGACAGACGCGACGACAGACTTTGACAGTGACGCCGTGTCGAGGGATCATCCCTTCTACAAGCTGCCGAGTAAGACTCACGTGTGTTGTATATTCATGACTTTCTTGTTTTCTTTACACAGACAATGTATGTCATCGACTTACAATATAATTGCAAGTACTTGACGAGTACAAGTCGTTTCACGTCTCTGCCAATCCAATTTTTTTGGTAGGATTGATATTTTCTCGGCACTTTCCTTCTCTGTCCACTGTGGTTCAGAATCTTGGCGATCTCCAAGTTCAGATTTCACGTATTCACATTGCCTTTTTCTATATTTATGAATTTTCCACCAACTCTCAAGCATCATCATACCCTGAAAGCACTGCTGCATAAAGTGCGCTGACAATAATTAGACTACTTATTCTCAATTCAGTATTTGAAGCGATTGTGATATTATTATACTATGATTTGTGACATAGTTTTGACTTTTATTGTGAGAGTATAAATAGTTTTTTTAGTATTCAATTAATAATAGATTAATCAAAGAATAGCCTATAAGAATAATAATTTTGTGAATTTTTTTATTTTTGGTTGACGCGTTGCGATTATGCTTATTAAAATTTTGTTCTCTTATTTTAAACGAGTATAAATATAAATGTTCATTAAATATAATGCATACAGTGGGTATCGCTGACTTGGGTGTTGTCGTCAGACATGGCTGATAGACACGTGGAAAGGACGACAGTGAGTGGGTAAAGGCTTAGATTGTATGCTAGTTTCTCGATGTGGATGGACAAGAAGGTAAATTGCGGACTAGAAAGACTTGGATGAAGTTTGTGCGATCGGATGTGGGGGAAAATTGAAACCGAGTGCTGAGCATACACATGATCATGCAGAGGGAATTTTGTTATTGAAAGCATTGGAGAAGTCTAGTCCTTCCTGATATTGAAAGCTGATGTAAAATGTTGATGATAATGATATTTCTGTGCAGAGGGTACTGGTGTGCTGTGGACCAGCGAGGATGAGCCGGACGAGTTTGAGTGGGGACGTCTCGCCGAGCTCCAGCGTCGCAACACCCTCTGTCTCCCCCACCTGCGCTCCTGCTACCCCGTCGAGATCATTCCCCCACCGACCGCAGCCGGTCGACCGTCGGACGCAGCCGCTGCTCTCCGGCTCGTGTCGCCCGGCATCTATGTGGATGACATGGACGAGAGTGGCACGGCGGACAGGACGTTGACCCTGGAGCCGATGACACCGGTTGGTTCAGTTTATCATGAAGAGACTGTGTCGCGCGTGGGAGGAGGGGTTCCGTTGAGACTGAACTTGGGTGGTTCTCTGATGGGACTGTCATTGGATCAGATCGATAGATCCAGTGATTATCTTCTTCGTGCTCACTTGGATGCATCTCGTGCGTCGGTTGATCCGCATCGTGCGTCGGGTGCCTCGTCTCGTGCGCCTGAGCGAAACAATGAAAGAACATCATCGGTGGTACGTACATTGTGTGTGCTATGTTTTCGTTAACTCTGCTAGTCCGGCCAATTATTGTTTTGGATTTGAAAGGTGTAAATAGTTAATTAATGTAGTTAATGTGCTAGCCATTGGTAGTTTGCTCTGTTCACATCAGTGACGTTCGTTAAGTATGAATAACGTTGATATTGATAATTATCGCCGTTGTTCACCTCGATAGACAATGATTTGAGCTGGTTTGTGCCACCTATCTTTATCATTGTCGCCTTTCACTTTCTGTTTGTCTCTCGCTCTTTCTCGGGCCATATTTGTTCATTTATCTTTCACTGCACACTGTCATTCGTTTGTTTAGAGTCAATTGTTTATCTATTCTGTTGAATCCATGGCAAGTTTCTTTTTGCTCCACAGTCATTATGGATGGATCTAACAAAAATCTAATTGGATTTTTGGCAGAGAAGAGTAGCTGTTGATCAAACTGATGCGAGCCTGGCGTCCTAGTTGTCCCACAGAGTGAGCTGCACAGACTGTAGGCTTAGACATCGTTATCCAGTTCTCCACTGCTGATCAGTCAGTAAGGTTTTCTCGCTGAACTAACTAGTATGCATCAGTCGAAACTGATGTTAATTCAGCACCACAACAAGCTCTATCAGAGCCACGAGGGGACTGTGACAGTTTGATACTCTGATGTGATTGTAGTGGTGATTGAGACGAGTGACTTGTTTATAACGTGTGCATCACTTTGTCTTGGATACCTTTTAATCAGGGTATTTAGTCGACAAGTTTGAATCGATACATCTCTGATCAGCCTAGGTGTCACCTGAATTTGCCCAAGCATGCAAGACTCAATTTCAGACGTTGCTGCAATTTTTGAACCTAACGCTGTCGTCCTGTCTGGCAGGCAAACCTTGACTGGTTTGTACTGCTAGCTTGTAAACACTGCATGCTAACCACTGGGTTCACGCAGCAGGTCCTACAAGTAACTAATTACTGGTTCAGAGTTTAGATGCTTTTGCTGCTTAGCTTCTTGCTTTAACTTTGTTTATATATACTGCACTGATTGGGTTTGACGTCATCAAGGGATAAACTGTTTACATGACAGAATTTATTTTCATTACTTAAAAGAATTATGATTGTGTTTGATTGCAATTTTAGCCGTCGTCGATGGAAAGTTTGTCTGCTGCATTGTCTCATCGTCCGTCGTCCGCTGCCCATCGTGCTCACTCCCCTCCGAGCCGGGACGACGCCTCTACAGCCGCTCAGGCAAGCGATCGAGTTTCGACAGGAAGCAGTAGCAGCAGTCATTTTAGATTACCAAGTTTCAAAGGTCGAACGCCAAGGAAGTCCGGCTTGTCGAAGAAGAACTCTCAGGTTGGAACTTGGTCATAGTCCTGTCTACTTGCCTTGTTGAAATGTTTGTTTTGGTGCCAGGAGTCGGGCTGGCGTAGTTGAATGGGCAGTCAACCATACGTACTTACATTCATAGATTAACTATGGACAATCTGTTCATCATTTGAATGCATCAGAATGTTTGTAGAAATGGTGAATGGTATGGCAAAATATATGCCAAGTAGATATGGCGTATAAAAGCCGTCATATTTTTCTCATGATCATGTGGTATGTCTGATAGTCAACTTCAGTTGACTGACTATCATACATGCCAGCTGCATAGTATTCCCGCACCTACGATTGTGTGGGGTTTCTACCTTAACAACGCATGGTGCGCTAGAAGTGCATCTTACATACATAGCTCGGCCACAGTAAACTTAATACCACATTGATATAGATTAGGAGAAGACCTCAGGTCGAGATCTACAAGCTCCGTCAATCCGTAGCTTCGTTAATCCTCCTATCAATCCGTCAAATTTTTTTTGGGACTTTTCCGTCCTTGGTGGTGGTTTGAGAGGCATAATCATCCAGTCAGGCTGCACCTTCAGAGCCTGCCTGCGATGTTGCAGGTAGAGATGGCTATCCATCCACTCAGCCTATCATGTGTCAATTTTTCAATATATTTTTCCATCTATTTCTACCATCAGCAGCCGTTTTATTTTCTTCTATATCTCAAGTTTTGTCAATTTTTTGTTATCTAGTAACGTCAATCTTGAGCTTGCCATTCTTATTTAACGCATACATTTTAGTGAAAATGTTCGAAGTTAAAAACCCTCTGCTTTGTACAAATGTGAATTCATGTCATTTTGATCTGCTGTTGGTTGGAACTTGGAATAACTATCTGTTGGCTTGTATACTAAAATGTTTCTCAGAAACTTGCATTATTTTTCTCTTTGAAGCATTGACATCATCAAAGTCCGTTTTAACTTGCTATATATATGGTTGTTTTGCTTTCTCTGCTGCAGAACGAAGGTCCTATCGCGGCTGCTGCGGCAGATGCAAAGGCCGGTAACGTGTCGTTCAATATCGGATTCACACCGAAGAAAAACCTACTACGACTGATGGGCAGGAAGAAAGACGGTGGCACATCTGAGGGCAAGAAGGTTAGCAGTGATAGCTCCAACTTTTTTTATTAATATTGTCTTAATTGATTAATATCGTTTTGAAAGACAAAAAATAGATGAAAGGCTGATGTTTATAAGAATATTATAAAAATTCTAACCTCAGACACAAATATTAAAAGATTGACAATTGTACAGAATATGAAGACCACCCTATAGAATCTCAACTTCTTTAAAAAAAAAATCGCATTACATTTTGTAGAAAACTGTAAATTTTCATCTGATGTCAATATTTCATTGCAGGAATCGTTTTGAGGCTGTCGGCATCATATTGTCATCATTTGGCATGGTCCATAATTAGCCCTAAGTCTGATTAAATTGTGTTGAATTTTGCGAAATATTTTCTTTTGTAATTAAAAGAACATTGTCAGTTTGGATTTTATTTAATAATTATTAAGCTTATGACTAATGGTTTGATGCATTGTTATATTGTCTTTCTATAAATTTGGTACAGGTTTGTATATACCTGTAGTGTTTTATGGTTTACTTTTGTAGAGGAAACCACTTTCGGAGGCCAACTGAGACTGGCATCATCATCATCCTAAGGGTCTGAGACGTGAGCTGCGAGTCGTTGGTAGTCTTGCAGCTTCTGTTCTTGTAACTTGACACCGTCACGATTTAACCTTATTGGACTCTTTGTGCCAGCTGTGATTTATTGTATCCCACGTGGGTTGCTGGCTTCAGGCTACTGGGCCCTGTGTGAACTACTATCTCTAGTACTGAAACTGCATGCGTGTGGAATACAGAACTGAATGTATATAGATAATGCAAAATGATGTATTATACTAACGGCTCTGATTTATACTGTGAAGTGAAAGACAACCCTATGAGATTGAATGTAATGATTTGTGTATGAACTATGTCTATGTGTAGATGAGCTATGTTGCTATGAGATATATTTGTATACACATGCTGTATGTTTGATAGTGCTCAGCATTAGAGGTAGCGCTTTCTGATGAGCGTCTAATAGTAGAAGTTCAGTTGGTGGGAGTGTTGTTCATTATGTTGTTTGTGTTGTTCCATTCTCTTCTGACGTACGTGTCTTTCTCTCTACCTTTATGGTCCATATCTACTGCGAGGAGCCTCAATTCTGCCAATCCTTCCAGATCCTCACTCTACTCATGGACACAGACTTGTTTCTCTCTCTCTCTTGATGTGAATATTATTTGTATAATTACCTTTTATGTTATGTTACAATTACTGTTTTATGTTATAATACTTTTATCAGTCGAAAAATGCCATTTGCATAGTGTGTGAGTGTGGTTTGTCTCCTCCCAACCGATATTTTAGGCCAAAGGCCAGCCGGACTCTTTGCCAGGGAGGATGTCGGCAAGTTTCTGAAGCCTGAGGCTTCACTTCAAGCCGCGGAGCCAAAGTGCAATGGCATCCTTGTCGAGGCTCGCCGGGTAGGTGCACAACGACTGCGGTAGCCCCTCCTCACTTTTTCCAGGCTTGGGACCCGTCCAGTCGGAGTTCATTTGCATAGTGTATCCGATGCTTCCATATTTATATTCCACTTATAGTGTAAAAGTGTGGTGTTTCTATAGAGGTGATGGGATAAGAAATTGTGTGGCTGGATGCCTAACTGACATCAAGTCTTGTTGCACTTTGAGCATGTGGACCAAAAACACAGAGAATGCAGTGGCCAAGTAGTGTAATATGAGGAAGTGCATTCTGCCAAGAAACTGAACCTATGTATATCTGCTTTCCAATTAGCTTTTAGTTTAGAAGTTCTTATATCACATTTTTATTTGGTATTAGCATTTGTTGTTTTAGTCGTTTCCATTGTTGCACGTTTTTAGTCTCCCGCTTGATCTAGTGAGCATTTCTTCTTGTCTAAGACGAGTAAGAGTGCGTACAAGTATTACATGCATACAAGTGTTGCATGCATACAAATGTTGCATGCAAGTGAGTGTTGCATGCATGCAAGCATTGTATACGAGTGTTGCATATGAGCAATGCATACTAGTGTTGCATGCGAGCGTTGCATGCGAGCGTTGCATGCGAGCGTTGCATACTAGTGTTGCATGCGAGTGTGTAGTCTAATAGGTTAGTAGAAATTGTTTGGTGGTGGAGACAATGATGTCTGCCTCTAAGAGACACGACGAGATTTGCTTGACATTTAGTCATGACATTAATGAGGATAGTACGATGTGACGGTCCGTCATGACATTGTGTGAGACTAAAAGTGACTCGACATTTAGTCGTGACATTTCCGTCATGAATAGTTGACCAAGTTAACGTGTGTTGCTTTTGTTTGTTAATCAACTATGAAGAAAATTTTTTTATTGAGTAAATTAGTCACATTTTTTTTATCAAAGAACACTTAGAGCAGCTACGGAGTAAATAATATTATTATTTACTCAAAATTATTTAGTCAAAATTGTAGTGTACATATATTTTATTGTATGATAAACTATGGCACCAAGCATTTTGATCTCCATCAGTGGTTGAAAAAGTTGGCTGAACTATTATAGGTGTGTATATACTATCTGTATCTAGACTGTGCATGCTGGCTTTTGGTCATTTATTGTGATCAATGTTACAGGTCATCACAGAATGTGAATTACATATGTTCTATGTATCAGACTTGTTTTACTCGTTGGATTTCTTTCATCTTTATATTTATGTACTTTTGATATGTCAATTGCACAATATATCCACTTGGTGCTGACGTGCCAATACAAACAAACAACTTTACATTTCTTACAGCCACCTTCGTATCTGTACTCTTTCTATTACCATGTAAAATGGATAATTATTGTGACTATTGCGACTATTTGACTAGAAACTCCTATGTGGCTATTCAGAATCTAATAACTTTCATCAATATATTCAGTCAGAACTGATTAAATTGATTATTCCTATTAATAACAAGTGAGATGTTTTATGGACGATCGAAACAGTCATTTATGAACATGAATTCGTACAAAAATCTTCTTCAAGTTTTATATTTTGAACACTCGCATTTTTCTCCGTACTAGAATACCAGGCTATCCAGTATAATATTTCTACATTTTAAGATATATTTGAATTTAATAACTAAAAAATTATAAATCTTTTCTTCCCGCTTCTCTCTCTGAGCGTAAACACAATAATCAAATTGGTCAATCACTTTAGGCCGACACGTTCCGACTGATTAATTTGGTGGTTACATAGAGGTCATGTTTGAACATTTTTTGTAAACAGCGGTGATGAGTCATAGTAAATGAACAGAAAAGTTGGCCGTTTACAGTCAGACCGACACGGCCTATTTTTATAAAAGGCACAATATAGGCCGACATATAATACAAATATTTACTCCTTCGACGAGCCTTCTTCATTTTCCCAGACTTGCGACTGGGTCAGAGAAGTCTTTAGATGTGCACTTCTAACCAGTGATGTAGTCCTTGGCCTTGCCTCAAGGCTGCCTTGAGGTACTTTACTGCCTAGCCTTGGCCAATTTTCTAAATTCCTTGACTACATCACTGCTTCTAACCAAGGACTAACCCTGCCATCGAGTGGCACTCTGACATTGTAGAGTGGTACAAGGCAGTAGATCAATTGAACAGGATGGACAGTAACATGGAAGGTGGTTCATTGGACACCTACAAACGATATACGCATGATTCATGACGATCGGACGCGTGTCCTATTCTTGTTTCTTCATACCTTATGGAAGAAAATAATGAGTTTGTTATTTGTTCATAACGTTGTGATGAAAATTAACAGTGCAGAACGCGATGGTTTGGTGAAATTGAGTGCCAATTAAGGACCCGTCGAAGGGCAATTAACTAATGATGATGATATGTTCATAATCTGGTTTATTCTTGCAAGGATTATGATCATTTATCATAACCGTCTGGCTAGTCTATTATACACAACGTTCCCCATATAATGACCAAGGTTTGATGTCATAGGATTCATGATAATTACAGTCAAGAACCATCTGACACAGTCATTTTGCAAAGAGTCATTTTAAGCACAATCATTTTAAACAATTATTTTTCCATCCGGTTTTCTGAAGTTTGAAGGCTTGTCACTGCTTAACAAATACACAAATATATGCATGCGTCTCTCCAAGCTTGACATAATGCACTAGTTCAGTGGTCCACCCTGCAACAGGAGATGATAGGGTACCAGCTAGAAGCTGATTGGCTGGTTCATCACAAGACTCTTTTGCATCATGGCAACACTGATCAGCTGAGGAAGTTAGAGCTTGTTGAGATGAACCAGTGCTGGGGTTACTCTCACAGGAAGCCGTCACATTGCCCACGTCCGCTGTGACGATGTCGACATCAGTCGAGACGGTCACATCACAGTTCCCCTTGTTGCGCTCTGCTTCACCGCAAGAGTTTAGCTCGACTACATTTGATTGAGAGAGCGGGTGTGTAACAGTGTTGGGAAGCATACTGTCGCCCCCTGGTGGGGGTAGAGGTGCACACTTGCCACCAAGATCTGTGAAGCACTTGAGAAGCTTGTCTTTGAGCTGAGCTCCAACCAGTATCACAGCCCTTCCATTGCGTTTCAACAGTCTACACAACATTCACACAATTTCACACAATACTTTCACAGCTTCACACAATACATTCCCAGTTTCACACAATATTTTCACTTCTACATAAATCATTCACAGTTTACACAATAGATTTACTATTTCACACAGTCATCATCATCATCATCATTAGTGTTCTGCCCTCAGGCAGGTCCTTGGCTCCCACTTCTCCATACATCTTCTGCTTGTCTTTTCATGTTTCCACAAGACTTTCCTTTTTCTTTCACAAAACATCCGAGCAACAAACGTCCATTGATCACTACAATACATTGAAAACTACAATACATTAATAGTAAATTATCATAATAGAACTCGACTTGCTTGTACAACTAACTCAAATAATATAATCAATCGAGATGATTGATTATATTTAACAGAGTGTCACTATGGAGATGAAGATCAAAAGAAGACGACTATTTGGTTTAGAGAGTTTGAGATATTCCAGACCACGAAAGAAGGCAGTACATCATCATCCAATGATGACGATGATGGCAGAGATTTAACTTAGTAATGCAATCAACAACTTATTCACCATGACTAAACTGAAGTCTTAAAAGCAATTGGAATTTATCAGCTATTCATGAACTGACCTATTAAATGATCTATTAAATGGCCACTGATCAACAACTACTCTTGACATGACCTATTAATCAAAGTAACCATCATTTATTACTTATTCATGAACTAAGTGATTACCAAGTGATTAGATATTTAACAGCTGATCTATTCATGAGCTAACCTACTTGTGGATGATATAACTAAGCATGCAATGCCTGAACTGACCTACTTACGATGATATAACTAAGCATGCAATGCATGAACTGACCTACTTGTGGATGATATAACTAAGTATGCAATGCATGAACTGACCTACTTGTGGATGATATAACTACGCATGCAATGCATGAACTGACCTACTTGTAGATGATATAACTAAGCATGCAATGCACAAACTGACCTATTAATGGTTGCTACAATGGATGGATAAAGGACCGAGTTACTCTCCACTGTTCCATGCTGAACACCGAAAGGAATATCGCAGAGTATCGCATCAAAGCAGTCATTCAGCAGTGGAGAGTCTGTTCACCGAACAACACACACACACGCATAAATCACACTAGCAATACAACAGATAAAACAAGTTCCTCCCAAGTGCTCGACAAGGCCGGAAATGACTTCGTTGGCATCAAGAAGGGCATCCGGCTGTCCAACGTTGTTCAGTAAAAACATAAAATTTCATTTGCACATGTTCTGTGCAGAGTTTAACCACTGTGAGCCTGCCTGTCAATAACTTCCTCGTAATAATGAAAGAAGAACACATCCAACCCACTTTAACTAACCCTAGTGTCAACAGTGGGCAATGAGATGCAATGATGATATTGATGACAATGATGATATTGATGACAATGATGATATTGATGACAATGATGACAATGATAATATTCATGATGATGATGAGCATAAAATTACCTCTAATTCAATTTTACATCATAACAACTCTGCAGCCTTCAGCCACAAACTAAAGAAGCACATGAATTAAAATCCATGTTGAAGCTGCAAACAAGTAATGTGTGAACTGTGAACATGCTTAGAATGGTTCAAGAACCGTACCTGTGACAGAAGCGAGTAGGACTTGGATCCTGTGTGATTCGTGACTGAATGAGATGTCATACCTGTGACGGAAGCCCGTAGGACTTGGATCCTGTGCGAGTCAAGACTGAATGAGATGTCGTACCTGTGACAGAAGCCAGTAGGACTTGTATCCTGTGTGATTCACGGCTGAACGAGATGTTGTCGGCCGTCTTCCCACACTGCTTCACATCGTTATCACAACCTAAGTATACGCAGTCCTACAAAACACAGTTTAGCATTATCATTACCACCCATTTATAGTACCATCATAATCACCCGTTTATAGTCTTATCACTATCAACCTCAAATCTTACCATCATCACCATCATCATCATCAAGTCTACTATTATACCATATATTTATACTATTATATTATTATCCTACAAAACATTCTTTAGCTATATCATTATCACCCATATATATAATTTGAGATTTACACCAAGTAAACTCCACAGTAACATAGACCACCAGTGATCTCTGTGACTGTAGGGACATACAGACTGTCACACATCGTCGATTCGTGCCCTTTAACGAGGCTCGACGGTGATCTGCATTCTGCAGGCACTGCACGAGGCAGACACTGAGGCTTTGGAGTGGCTGACTCACTATACTCACACTTGAGCATACGATGACAACAACCCATATAATCAGTCATTTATAGTCTTACCATTATCACCCGTTAAGTCTACTATTCACTTTTGTAAGATGTCTGTGCAGAGCACCGGTCTAGAATGCAGACAAGGACCATGAGGCTCATTATGACTGGATTTCAAGACTGCATTATGCCCTTGCTGATGCTAAACCGTATCAGGGTGTTTTCTCAATGTTATACACATTCAATTCTCATCCAACTCAATGTCTCGAGCTATCAATGATCAAGTTCTAATATTTATAACTGTTTATCGATGGCCAACTTGCTATATGACCGTCTGTTAGTAAACCGACTGGGATTTTTCCTAATGCTTCACTTATGTATTCAGCCGTTTATCGTCCTGTCTGTCTTGCTGTAGTTGTTCCTATAATTGATGGAGTCGAGTTAAATAAATAAAGTTACTAAAACAAATTATTATTAATAATCGCAGCTGCAATTACCATTACCTGCAACATTGTTACAGTCCTGCTCATAAGGAAAATTACTGATAAATATTTCTGATCAATGATGATAGCACTTTGCAGTAGCTCAGTTTACAGTAGCTCAGTTTACAGTGGCTCAGTGTACAGTAGCTCAGTTTACAGTAGCTCAGTGTACAGTAGCTCAGTTTACAGAAGCTCAGTTTACAGTAGCTCAGTTTACAGTAGCTCAGTTTACAGTAGCTCAGTTTACAGTAGCTCACTTGCAATAGCTCAGTTTACAGTAGCTCAGTTTGCAGTAGCTCACTTGCAGTAGCTCACTTGCAATAGCTCAATTTTACAGTAGCTCAGTTTGCAGTAGCAAGCTGTTTTAACCCACAGGAAGCACAAAACCCAAGCACTCCTCCTTTAAGTCACTTTTCAACAAATCAGAAAAGTTTTGAAATTGACCAACTCTGGATTTTAGAATCATCTCCCCAAGACGGCAGACATTTCTGTATAGTGTATACATAAGCAATCACAGTTTGTCATATGCATACCAGAATTATACATTCAATAGGAACAGCATCACATGAAATATAAACTGTCACAATCAGTTTTGCTAATTTCCAAGAAATGTGCATTAGATTGATCAGTAAAAGAAGCCATTATTTTCTTTGGTGGTACATACTGGATGCATCTTGGCCGCTTCGATGAGTATTGTACCCTGTCCACACATAGGGTCGAGAACCAGCATGCCTGGCTAGTGTTGGATACAAAACACACACACACGAACATAACAGACACCAGGATTACATCAACATCAAAATGTATTACGTCCTATATATATTATTCACAATGAATATTGTATTTACCTGATCTACAATCGATTGGTTAGATAATAACATCGCAAATCTATAATATTTAAAGAATACATTTTACAATTTATACTAAATCAATAATAATCATAAAAAATAAATAATAAAAATATTATACATTATATTTCATTATACTAGGAATATATTTAATTGATATGAAAACACAAATCCATATTATCTACAACTGCACAAGCAAGAACTAATTAATTATTACTGTAAAGAAGGCATCATTAATTAACCAATTGACTTATTCCATCAATAACAACATTTAGCTCGCCAGTAGCCCACCCAAACATAAACAACTCTGGCTAATGGTTAAAACTGATAAAAATTTCTCTATCGTGATATGAATCAAAGCAATCACCCCGTGGGTAAGGGTATATCGGATTGGGCAGTGCTCACCTTCAGCTTAGCCAGAAGAACCATACTGGCAGCAATCGTAGATCTCAACCCAGTACTAACAAGGTACGGTCTCTTCGACAGAGGCTCTCTGTGGGACAAATAAACAACAGTGAATGTAAGGAAACTTATTAAACAATGACAAGAGATTAAACTTGCACACACATCATCATAATCATCATTCTTACATCTGTATCCCTATGTCGCCACGCTTCACTTCCTCGAGCTCTGTGTCAGGGAACGACAACACCAATATTTCTTTAATCGCACTGGAAAGGAGATCTGTGGAAGATAGAGTTAATGGAAAAAGGCCATAGGAGTGTGAATAAACTGCCCTTTTGGAATTAACAAAGAACAGGTTTTACGACTGGATGCCCTTCCTGTTACCAACAATTACACAGCACATTGTGGGTTGAATTGCCTGTGTGTGTATATTGTGTTAAAATGTAATGACAAATCTCATTGGCAATCGTACCTTGCGTGTCGAGGAAAATGGCGAGTCTACTGTAAAGTATACCTAACAGCCACTGAAACTATCGTTGAAAACGAGGTATAATTTGGTAGTATATCGGACTACATACTTCTATGCTTAGGGTATAACAAGAGGCTCACATAATTTGCAAACTGAATTGAATGTACAGGTTATTGATGATGATGATAGTGCACTGTCAGAACACAGGTCCTGGCGATGGTTATTAGTCTTACGTATTACTGACGCATGACTAACCACCGACCAACTAGGCCAATGAGCACGGGTGGGCGACCAAAGGTCCTTCCCGTACAGGTTATCACTATATGCAAGACGGTCGCAGTTTAATTATGACAGTGTCAAATACTGAGATGCATCGTGAACTTGTTCAATTACAACCTGCATAAGTAAAACAAAAAAATTGTTCGTTGAAAAGAAATACACAGATACTACTGGCAATAACTGAACTAATTATTACAACAAAATAAAACAAGCATTCAATAAATATAAAACATCCAGTAGATGACCTAGTGACCGGCAGTCCGACGACCAATCCCTCGTGGTTGAGATGTACAAAGATCTGCACACACAGAACAATCACAGAGCAGTGAACTATGTTATAAAACAAGCAAGAGCCAAACGGAATCAAAGACCAGAAAAACTTTCTCCGAGGAAGGGAAATCACCCAATTCTCAGTACTGGCAGGCGACAGCAGGGTCATGTAGACGCAAGAATTCAGGCACAACGAGCCCTCGGGAACAAAAGTTACAGTCGATACCCGCACGCAGCACAGATATCTTACAAAAGTTAATAGCAGACTGTAAATGGGTGGTGGTGGTGATCAGTTCTTTATCAGAGTAATCACTAATATTTAAAAGAGTTAACACTCTTAAAACTTCCCCTTCCCACTTCAGAAATCTAGAGTGAAGAGTGCCCAAACTGTGAACAATTCATGAGCACAAACACATGAACACGGAACAAGAAACATTCCATGTTCATGAACAAGAACATGTGCAAAACACATGAACACGGAACATTTCAAGTTCATGAACAAGAACATGTGCACAAACACATGAACATGAAGTGTTCCATGTTCAAAGTTCATGTGCACAAACACATGAACTTTGAACATGGAACACTTCATGTTCACTTTATGTGCACAAATTCTTTATGTGTAAAAACTCTGTACACTTTACGTGCACAAAAAATTACTGGGGCACGATAATTAATGCCAAATACAGCGATTATGGAGAATATTCAAGTTACCGTAATCAAAAACATTTAGAAAGTAAAGTAGTTGCCTTACAAAATATAAGAAATGCTTACAACAGAATTCTCGTATACCTCGAGTTCTGGTCTGCGCAGGTCTACCTTACAGCCGGTCTCACGCGACACCACAGATCCAACCAGACTTGCCAGAGTCTACACGACACGCGCAGTCATTAGATATAGAACATGTCAAGACTACATGACACACGCAATCATTAAACATAGAACATGTCAAGACTACATGACACGCGCAGTCATTAGATATAGAAAAATGTCAAGACTACATGACACGCGCAGTCATTAAACATAGAACATGTCAAGACTACAAACATTAAAAAAAAATGTAATCTAAGCTTCGTGAAAAATTATATGTCTGACTTTTGAAAGTTGTAGATTTATCTTATTGTTCGGGAGATTTAGTTAGTCCTACCAACACAATGCTTCGTTTCCGAAAATAATTGTACATACAAAAATAAATTCAAACAAATACTGTAAGAAATATACAGCAGCATTACGTAAAGAATTAAGCCACGAAACAACAACGTCTTCAGCAATGAGCAATATCGCCATCAATCATTTATTTAAAATATTAAGAATATATTTTAATATATATATATATATATATATATATATTAATACCAATTGATACAAATCATATATATTTTATCATATATTACATATCGTGTATATGTTTGTAAAAAAAATTACAGGCAAGCCAAGATTATTCACAAAAAAGTACTACACAAACATTTGCACACAACTGACATCTAAATATATCTGTGGAACAAATGAATGGCAGACCTGATGTGTGAAGAACCTCCCAGGTGGACCGGAACACTTGGCCGACACTCTAAAGGTCATGATCTCCTGCAGCAAGCTCCTCCTCTCTTCCTCTGCCTGTCCATTCTCGGCAAATGCCGCAGAATGCTCTGGCTCTATTGACGTATCCCCAGATCCTACCCGAGTGTCCCTACCAGAATCACTAGATCTGAACCTGCCATAGCTGAATGGTGTCCTTGCTGCAGCCTGGAACCCAAGCCAGACGTCAACGTGTCTCACCCAGCGATCAACAGTGATAGACTGAATGAGTCTCGTGATCTGTTGTATGGCTAGCACACACACAAATGGTGCACCTTATTAAAAGTTACAAAAGTTAAGACACAATTTGGTGCAGTAGTTTTGGTTTTAGGGTTGCTGTTCCTGAAAAGTGGAATGAATTGATTGACAAAATACGCCAGACATTATCTTTTGCTACCTTTAAGCGGAATCTCAAGAAAGATCTGTTTGATAAGTGCATTTACCTACTGGCACAGTACTTTTCCACGCTGCTGATTCAGCTCACTTTGAAACATGTCCGTGTTATCAAGTTTTGTACTGTATTGTATTGCATTATTACGCTGTATATAACCAAATATCAAACAGTAGAAAAACATAGACGAAGGGAAATCACCCATTTCAGATACGAGTTCTCGTCAGCAAGGCATTGCAGTCATAAACATTCAGCTATAATGAGCCTTAAGGACATCAAGTTTAACCCTTTCTGACAAAGATAAATTAATCTAAAATGTTGACGATGACTATGACAACGATATTTCACAGAGACCGAACTGAACCGTTAATTACACGGCTAACAACATCAATATAAATGGAGCTGATTACTGTGTGCCCCGCAGATTAACACTACATTTAGCCGCATATTCGCAGCGCGGGACCAACGACTTATGAGCCCGACTTGAAAGCCAGGGCGGGATCCACACGATGGACACGGATTAGGTCTGCAGGTGGCAGCATTAGCTAAACCCAGTTTAGCTTGCACTGAATATAAATTCACATCAATATAAATGACAAGAAATCTGACATTAATACAAAAAGCATTCACCTTGTCGATATCCATTGGTCGGGATGACACGCTCGTGCAGCACGCTGATGAACAGTCTTTCACAACATTTAAGATCAAGCAGCCTCTCATAGAGCGGCGCACGCGTGCAGTCATGCGCGACAGATGCACGCACATCACCCATGTGCATCGGTTGCCTTTCAGCTGATGAGCCTGTGTGCTTTGCAGCTGCATGATCACCAAGATGTATAGCTGCATCGCCCAGATGCGTAGCTGCATCACCTAGCTTCGTAGCTGCATCACAAAGATGCGTAGCCATATCACCAAGTTGCTTAGCTGCCTCACCCAGCAGCGTAGCTGCGTCACCCAACTGCGTAGCTGCATCACCAAGCTTCACAGCTGCATCGCCCAGTTGCGTAGCTGCATTACTCAGCTGCGTAGCTGCATTACTCAGCTGCGTAGCTGCATTACTCAGCTGCGTATCAGCATCACTCAGCTGCATAATCATATCACCCAGCTGAGTAGCCGTGTCATTCAGCTGAGTATCAACAACACCAAGCTGCACAACTGCGTCACCCAGCTGAGTAGCTGCATCACTCAGCTGCGTAGCTGCATTACTCAGTTGTGTAACTGCATAACCCAGCTGTGTAGTTGTACCACCCAGCTGCGTAGCTCTATCACAAAGCTGCGTAGCAATACCACTCACCTGCATAGCTGCATCACCCAGCTGCGTAGCTGTATCAATATACTGCATAATTTTAAAATCCTGTCGTGTAGTTATCATATTCTCTGCCTCGGTCTGCGTAGCAACCGTACAAACTTTGGTCGTACATGACTGTTCCACCGAATTCGATCCGATAGCAATTGCGCCGTCGCTCTTGAAAGCCCCGTCACTCAACTTCTGCTTCTTTAGAGCGACAGGTTCCTGTACGGACGAGGCGCACTCTTTTCTCTTCTCAGCTGCAGCTGCACTTTTGTCTTGAGATCGATGTTCATCACAGAAAGATGATGATTCCGTGGAACGGTGGAAGATTAGAGAAGGCTCACTGATTGAATGGTCGTCGGGCGACACAGTGAACCATACTTTACCATCAGTCACGGACACCTACAGTGTGCACACAAATGTAGTTATTACAATCTAAATGTTAACAACTAAATATTACTACAATATACTTAACTTTGTTACATTACTTGTAATACATATATTGCAGTTACACCTTTGGCCGCACAGGAAATATGAGCTTGCCAAATACGATGTTCATAGTTACGTATACATATTTCACATTGATTGGAATCAAAATAACCATGAAAGTTATATAGTAGTTCCTAAACATACGACTGGTACGCCATGTCGGCTTATATTGATGACATATCATATTTGAAAATCGGAACTTACAACTGATTTTTTTACATTAGCAATAAACTGAATAAATTACATGAAATACTTTCCTGACAGAAAACTTCATCAATCAAACACCAACAATTTCCATCAACTACCTATCAAAATATACCTGGGTACATTTATGTCAATGTTAAATAAAATAAAACTGAGAGTAAATGAACAAGTTCATATCCAAAGTATATGAAACCATGCTGAACATTAAAAAACTACATAAATTACAATACAGATGCTATTACAAATCCTAATTTAGTATCATAATACTTAAGTACACACGCTAAGACGAATGATACGACCATGCACTCTGCCTCAAAGCAATGACGCTAACTTCGTGAAACTATAAAATCTCTACATCGCGTACTTCTACATTACCAATAAGAATATATCTCTTGAAGCAGGTTCAGCTTTGATAAGAACTGAAATGTGTTTGGCTGCAAGACCTACTCAAGTAAGGCTTGAGTAAGTCATTATTAAGTCGAGTAAGATTTGAGTAAGACTTACTCAAATCTTACTCGACTTACTCAAGCCCTACTCAACCCTTACTCAAGTCTTAACATGAAATGATAAACAGACCTACTAAACTACTAAAACTTACTTTATCTGCACCAAACTTCAGTTGCAGTTCTTGCGCTAGAAATTCTTCTGTCCCACGGCCGCATGTGCAGAAATATTCCATCACTTACGTTGCAAACAGAAACTGTCTACATCCACTCACTACCTGCTTCAAAGGTTAGATAACATATCTGGGCCATAAATCTGGCCAAAGGGTGCCGTGCCTAGATAAAACAATAACACAATTTGTAGTTAAATTAAATGAATTCATTTGATAGGTAGTTATGGTATTATGCAAGTAGTTATGCTATTTATTTCTAATTCAATTTCACTTGTGTTATGCGCGGGAACAAGTAAGTCGGAATAGTCTGCATATTTCAGTATGACATTGACTGCAACTTTGGATTTGAGGTCCGATGCATCAGCGATGAAGGCAACAAGTCCAAGCGCTGAGCCTTGGACCATGCTGGAGTTTATTGAAAGAGTTAGCGACATAATTCCATTGATTTTGGTATAATGCTTACGGCCATTGAGGTAATGGATGATCCAATTGTATACTTTGTCAGCCATATATATGATCTTTATTCGCAAAAAGCAGATACAAGTTTATCAACAAACAAACAACAAAATAAATAATAAATTCAAATGCGCACATAAGCAAACATTGGGAATCATTTACGGATAAGAGGATAACTAAACGAAACTATTTCAGCCTAAAGAGTAATGTTCATTGACATCTGTTGAAAAGCGGTCAAAACAATATCATAGGGAGAGAGGCAAGTTTCTGCAAGAGCGTGCTGTGGCTAACGGTGTCAAATGCCTTAGTCGTTGAACCATTGGGTCTAAAAGCAAACTGGTCAGATAGGGCTGCACTAATAGATGGGTCAGTGAAGGTTGGATATATTACATATTTAACAACAAGTTTTCCAACACTCTAGAGAGAACTGGAGTGACAGTGTCAAATCCGCACACTCTGCTGCTTGGGGCTTCTTTGCAACAGGGATAATACTTGTATTTAGTGGTTTTCCACGATAGTCAATTTGTCACCACATTTTCTAGCACCACATTTTTCTTATCACCAGATTTAGGTCATTCCAGAAGAGATTAATTAATACAATGCTAGTATTTTTTATTTTGTGCAGTCTAATTATTGTAAACTTTCTGGAACAGCCAAAATGCGGTGATGAAAAAATCTGGTGATAAAAAATGTGGTGACAGCTTGACGTATCACGGTTTTCCACTGTTCTGGAACGTAGGACTCGTTCAGCGATCTATTGAACAATTGCGAGAGAGGGTCGGCCAGATAGGGCGCTCCAAGGTGCACCAGCCACTCAGGCAGACCGTCAAGTCCCGCTGTGGTCGGTTTCAATTTAACTAGCGCCCGAAATACTGAGTAGGCCTTAAACATTTGGTCATTGCGGTTGCAGCTAAACTTTATACAGGGTTCGCTGTACTCGGGGTCAGTGGAAATAGATGCATAATGTTCATTAAGGGTAGCTGGCTCAATGCTGCAATTAGTTTCAGATGTAGAACCGGGCGAAGTTAGCTGCTTGACTTTCTTCCACATCAATAACAATCAACATTGCTCAGCTCAATGTATCGTATTGTATCGTATCGAGATCAATGTACGCAGGCGTTAGCCTCTAGGTTCATCTTCGAAATGACATAACATGTATTAACGATAGTCAGTAGAGAGGTCAACAGCATTAGTTAAACCGAGCTGTATGAGTTGAGGAACAACACATTATTCTTTTCATTTGAATCAGTTATTATTAGTATTTAGCCCCAGGTTTAATATATGCATATAGTAGGGCTTGGTTAGCATTTAGGGTTAGGTTGTTTACAATTATTAGAATTAATAGTGTCATTACTCTCAATTTCGCTCAAGCTTGCAAACTCGACCAATTATTTAAATGTCAAAGAACTTTGCTTATTACTTTTTAAAGCTTTGTCCAAATGAGCGAGCTGTCGGAAGGGTCGAAACAGAGGTGAGAGGCGAAGCTGACCTTGAGTAGGCATGGATGGAGTGCTGTGACTCATTGCCCGGTCCACAGACGTGAATTTATGGGTGGCGGCCAGTGTGACCAGATCAAAAAACGCCAGGATACTACGCTTGATGTTAAAAAGGCGAATTTGGATACTGTTATAGTATTGGGATAGGGGATTCCCCGGATTGGTCCAACCTTCGAATGACGCACGTCAGTGGGCGGAGCTAAGCAGATAGGGACGATCGATGAGCCGCGCTACAGAGAGAATTCTAGAGAACTGCGCACGGCAGTCGAGCAGTCGACATCATTCGGAGTCCGGGAGTTGTTGAGACCGGACGTGAATGAGAGACTGAGAGGGAGTCGGTCGGGAGTCGAGCGAGAGAGTGAGAGTCCGGGTCCGGCAGTTGATGAGGACGGACGTGAATGAGACGATGGAGATAGAGGCTGACTGGGACATGGAGCAGTAGATGTAGATTGAACTTAGATCTTAGAAATAAACTGTTGTAAAGTAATTGTTATTAAACTCATGGAAACTTCTCATGAACTCTTTCTTCTAGACTACATAACTGGCAGCTTAGTTCGAACCCCGATAGAAACAGTAATTAGGGCCCACTGATCTTACATCCACCTACAAAGTAGTACAATATATATATATTTAACAGAAGCATTTGTTATCATTAACGTAATATATTTTGACGTTGATATTATAAAATAATATCAACGTCACTTAACATTTAAAATGTTGTCATTTCTTTTAGTCATATATTCCACACTGACAAAATAGTTTTACGAGAAAAGTGGAAAGCTAGTGCATACAGTGTAACAGTTTACCGTATTTTAGCTGTGATGAGTACGTTTTCTGTAGGTCTCTACAATCGATATAAATTAACAATATTTATTACTTTCATGGACTATACCATTATTCAATCATAAGTTGACCAGTTCCAATAGCTTGTTTGCTGAACTTCGACACCTCACCCTCCTCAGGACTTTTTTCGACGACGTAATGAATAGTAAGCTAATTTACATAAAACTGATGAACGAGTTACAATAATTGATCTTGGCTAATATGTCCAAATTCCTCGTCAACACAGAGATGATCTCACCTTTATTGTTCAAGAGTTTGCAGAGGCTTTTCATAATAATTGCAAAAATTGAAACACTTGTTGCAAATGTTATACTAAACATCTGTTTTTTTCTTTGTCAACATCACATTAATTCTTTCACCCCGAAATTGGAACCATCACCAGATTAGACTTTGTGGGGGAAGGTTGCTATGAAGATCATGCCGCTGCGAAAGCATCACTGAACAAGACCGCAAATTTAAAGGGAGTGGGACCAGAGGGTTTAGCCATTCAATAATTCCAAAAACAATATGTTTCCAATAATTTAGTATGATTTGGGCGCTTATCTTGAAAACTGAAGTTTCAATTGATTAGACTTAACGGCCACACTCGACAAAATGGCAATTTGGTAATAAGGTCGGTATACACGCAAAAACCGTTGAAAATAAATTCGTTATGATATAATTATAATTACAAATATAAGGCATCGGATTATTGCAAGAGACATTGCAACATTTGCACACATCTAGGATGTAGTCTAGCGTCATGATGGTATTTAATAAACCAGACATGGTCGAGAGAGTGATGTAATGATTACAGTGGCGCAACGATTCCAATTACACGCCGCCCACAACCTATATACAGTCCGTCAGTCTCGTGATCAAAGTGCAGACGTTCCTTGTGGCGCAGCTGCAGCCCGGGAACAGTGACGTCACCGAGATGAGTCAGCGATGGACTGAACAAGCGAACTTTGAAGCAATCAGCTACGAACACGTGATCACTCGTGTCTACCGCTAGATAGGAGGGAATTTCCAGCTGTCCAGCAGCTGATCCTGGCCATCCACCGTATGACGTCACAATGTGTCCATCTCTGTCGACTATGCACACGCGATGCAGTGCGTCGTCGTCTGAGTTGTTAGGTATTGCTATGCCACCACCGTGACACACAACGAACTGACCAGTGGACATTTCGATGGAATGCCACGGGTTATATATGCTTTCACAAAGTTTGATAATTCTCACCAGTTCACCGAGCGTATTGTATTCGTCAATGGGCCTAGTCTTGGGCATGGTAGCGATAATAGTGTGAGCTCTTGTTAGAGAAAGACCTTCAGCCCATAAGAATACGAACCACATAGTGAGAGAACTGTCGGACAGTTCAACTCTGTGAATGATGCCCGCGTCACCTATGTACAGACAGTTGTAATGTGCACAAGCCACGATGCTGGTGGGATTCGTCATATCAGCAACAGTCACGTGACCTGTCTCAGTAAAGTCTGATGTTCTATATATATCTACGTGTTGTGAACTCTGGCGTACAATGAAGAGTTGAGAGCCGAGAGTTGCTATGCCACGTATCTGTTTATCCTTCCTCTGCATCACGTGAACGACAGTAGCGTCATGAAATGTTTCTTCAAATATTTCATCATCTAATAAACAGCGGATAAATGTGAGATTAAGTTATAAACCATGATTTCACTATGACTGCATAGATAAACAAAATGAAAATAAAACATACTCTGCAGAAAAAACCATGCACATTGTTTGCGAGCGAAGCGAGCATAAATTTGTAGGTAATTACATTCTTCGGGCAATCTGCTTCTTCGCAGAGAGGAATATAGCAACGTTTGTCCTATCCAACTTCTTCAATGGCAGCTGCCTATACTAGCGGCTCTTATATCCATTCTAACCGAGAATTACGTCGCGAGCGAATCGAGCCAAAAATCTACATGTTTTGCTTCAAACTTTGAATTGGGTAGCTACATACAAAAAGGGGAATTCACGTTCTTAGTAAATCCTTTTAGGGTGACTTTTGCCGCACACCGGCCCCTAGAAGCCCTAAAATGAGTTTTTTAGGGAGTCACCAGCGCTTTTGGATAGGGCGCCCAATAATTCGACAACTGAGAAGGAGAGAGGGAGAACATTGCGTTTGACCCCATGTAATTCCTGCAATAATAAGTAATCTCTTTATGACATACACGAAACTGGTTGCGAGCGAAGCGAGCACAACTTATTGGTTAATATTTGCTTCAATATTGTACTTACAACATGGACGCGTAGTCAGGATTTCATCGGGGGG
>JAQFYQ010000055.1:0-24224 GCA_034694885.1 Buchholzia appendiculata | reverse complement strand
AGAGAAATAGAGAGAGAAAGAGAAAGGGAAAGAGGAAATAATGCTCACAGATTAGAGAATGGACGACATAACAGAGAATGAAGACTCAAAGTAAGGACAAAAATAGAGAATGAAGACTCAATTCAACTCAGGACAAAAGCAAAATTAAATGCAGTCCATAGAAGTATATTTTAACCACAGATGTTGTCATTATTTTCGATAAAATTACGTTTCAAATTGAACTGCATACACATTAGAAATATTAATAAACTCTGAAATAACAATGAAAGATGATAATCAAAGATGCAATATGATATAAAGAGTAAACGTTCTGTTAAACGTATTATTGCCGACATTAGAGGAAATAAATCAATTAAACTTTTAGGAAAAAAAATTTAGTTTTTTTTACCGTTGCTGCTTGCGAAGGCTGCGTGAATATAAGTAGCCTGAAACAAAAATTAGTAGCTCCATTATTATGGCGGATCAGAAATGTTGATCTCACCATCTTTTTCTCTGGATTCAAATCAATAATCCAAGAAGGAGTCTATAATCCTGATTGATTTGCTAAAGTGTTAGAATTGCTAGCGTGAAACCGACTAAAGTCTTCTACACATTCGGAGTTGCCTAGCCAATCAAACGTGCTCATTAAATTGTTAGGTGCATTTGAAATTGTTACAAAATTGTTACATTGACATTTATTACCGAAAACCCTGCTTGCTATATCAACAGCTGATCCACGATTGCTCGTTTTCTATCTAGCTTAAATTCTGTATGAAATTTATAGTAGCTGAATTTTGCAGATAACACCATTTAATAAAACTGAGTGAAAAATCCTTTTCAATTGAATTCAGTTTGATTAAATAATAATTACTGCAAGTCAGAGTTGTGGTCTCGAGACCTCGATCTTGGTCTCGAGGCGGTCTCGAGACCGATTTTTGCCGGTCTTGGTCTTGGTCTCGAACCCTAAGGTCATAGACTTGGTCTTGTCTCGAACCTCAGGGGTCTGGTCTTGGTTTTGGTCTCGAAGCTTCAGTCTTGGTCTTGGTCTTGATTAAGACCAAGACCAACAAAATATTTAACGTTCAAAACATTTAGTCGTATTTTACCTTTTGCACGCCACACTAATTAACTGTTTAATGCCGAAGAGTAACAGTTCTTTTGAGATATTTGTCACGGCTTCTTTTCATTGTAAGTTTGTAGCATTACATTATCTTACATTATTTCTCACTGGCCACACGATTATGGTGCTTTTTCAGGAATTGCCACGACTGATGTGAACTCGTTTTTATTAGTTCTTCCGCTTTAATTAACGTCAAATGGAGTAGTTCTTTATTTTTCCACGATATTCCGTTTCGTCAAAATTTCTATGACGTCACTGACTGTGGCGGCTAGTCTGCAGCTTGCCATCAGAAAGGAGCGGTGGCTTTTGATAGATGTTATAAACGACGTTAAATTCTGTCAGTTCTGCTCAGTATTTCTGTATTGTGCAGAACATGTATAAAGAATGAAATATTATTAAATATCATATAACAAAAACGCCGTAACATTTAATAAAGTGGCGTGGGTGGGTCAGAAAGTTCGTGGATCGGGTTGAATTAAGATTCTTGAGTGACTCGCAGGTCGGGTTTGGTCGTTTCTTTAGTGTTTTTGAAAGTAAGAAATATTTCATATAATGCAACAATCAATCTGTCTTGTCAACAATCGATTTGTTCTAAATCTTCGGATATATAATACCGTGAAATATCTTTGAATTAAGCGTTTTTACTTACATGTAGATTTTGATAGACAAAACATTGATTTATTACAAATTTAAAGCTTCTTATCCATGTGCATACAATTTTGGAGATGAAGCCTAACATCTAATATTTTTCAGGTACACTGACTGAGTCTAATATCTTTACTCTTTTGCTGAAATAATGTTTTAATGTTTTTCTGTTATTTTAATATGTACCAGTGTGCATATTAATACGTAACACTTGATTTATATCAACTTTGGATTTTATTTTTAAAATTGTTCCGGTATTAGTCTTGGTCTTAGTCTCGAACCCAAGGTCTTGATCTTGCACCCTAAGGTCTTGGTCTCGAACCATAAGGTCTTGGTCTTGGTCTCGAATGCTAAGGTCTTGGTCTAGGTATTGGTCTTGGACCCTCCGGTTTTGATTACAAGACTGGTTACTTATATATTATTTTTGAATCGGCTATGATCAACTGAAACGCCTTCTTTGCAGCTTTCCAAACCATTTGTTTAATTTTCAGGAGAACATTCAAGGAAGGCTAAATCAAACAGTTATGGCACCAATCGTATATTTTATTATTCTGGTTACACGTGCAATGTATGGAGAAGGTAAGTTTATATATATTAGTTTAATCAGATCATTTAAAAATCTATATTATTTCACATACCACATACATGTGGATAGTTCTTTCTGTCAATTGCTTTGAATGGCGTAAACAGTATTGTGTTTCACACAATATTGATTCTTGCGATAAATAACACCTAAATTTAGAAAATAATTCTGAAGCGTATACATTTAGGTATTATAGTATATTTGGATATAATAATAGGTTCAATAATTTCTGACGACAGTGATGAGAGGTAACTAAAATTTAGAGCTTATGCTGATGATACAGATTCCTAATATAGAATGCTTACGAATCGATGCCATTGTTAATTATTTATACTACTCCTAGCTGATGTTTCAGAAGTTCACACTCACGATGGTGTCAGCTGTTACCAGGGTCGCAGCGAAGGTGGGGGGCGGTTACGGCTCAAAGCTCAGAAAAGAATTTGTTTCTTAAAATCTAGGATGTTTTATGATTTTTTTTTACAAAACTCTAACGTTTCTCGCCTAAATGAAAATAGTGAAAAATGTCGTCAACATTTTTTGGAAGTCAACCCCAAATTAATTCCTGGCTGCTGGCCTGTCTGTTAGTAATGACATTGGAATTAGGATAATATCGACTACTACTATGTAAACACAGATTATATTGAACCTGAAATTAAATGTCGAAAGTGTGTTCATTAATATCCACAACTTCCACCTCTTCAAAGTTTGACTATAAAAAGTTGAATCTTGTTGTATTTGAGTGTATCTAGGATGCAGCTGTAACTAGCTTTCTTTGTGAAAATTTATTGCCCACATTTTAGAAGAAATAAATGTTTTCTGTGTATTGTAGGCAAATAGTCAAATGTTGTAGACCTACTGCGCAAATCGTCGCTATTAAATTAAACTGACTAACTTGTTTACTACCTAGTAACTTATTTTTTCTTGTTTTCTATACCTCGTTCACCCTGGAAATTAGGTACACGTATATTTTAATATTTACAATAAAGAGAGTGATTATTTGTGGTTTCATAATTATATCTGCAACAAGTTTTATTAACTCAGTTATCTTTAATATGGAGTGATGTGTTCTCTATTTCGCCACAAATACTTTATTTGCAAAAGTAACTTTTATGCAAAATTCACCCCAAAGCGATGTTTGTTTAAAGAGGTATAGTCTATTATTATTGTTTGAAAACCGCGGTGCACTCAGTTACCGTGGAAATCAGGTGCACTTATATTTTAATAGTTTAATTAAAGAACGTAATTATTTGTATTTTCATAATTATAAGGAGCGAATATGGTAAACTAATAATATCAGCTGTGTGACTTCGTTGTTGTGCATGCTTAGCTTCCATATCTGGACTAAATGAAAGCACAGAAATGAATTCATCAGATTCAAGAGTGAAGTCGACTTTATTTCCGACAAATGAACACGATCAATCTACAGGAATTAGAAACGACACACAGACAAATAATGAAACTGATGAAAGCGGTAAAAAAGTAAATTTTAATTTAAAAAAATTGGTGTTAACCATATTAGATTTCGAAGCAACCATTTTGACGGCTATGATTAGCATCCGTAAACAGGGTTTAAGATTTGCAATTTTATGTAAATCCTCTAGTTACACTGCCCGTACGGCGTTTGTCCTTTACGATATTATTATTATGTTATTATTATTATTTTGTATTATTGCATCATTAGTTTGAGTTACTAAGTCATACGGCTTAATCCAATTTTTCATGTTACTATTACTATAAGATCCTTGCGCCATAAATAGCCAACTTTTCGCATTGCACTAGATGGAAGTGATTGGAGATACAGTTAAAGGCAATCTTATGAAAACAAGGCATTGTAAAGGCAATTAATTCTGAAATACAGTCATAGATAAATTATAATCAAAAGACCTTAGCTCGCGACCGGCTAAGGTCTTTTTTGTGCGCAGAAAGAAGTCGCAAAATGTTGACCGTAGAAGCAAGCTTGAAATATTGACTCTCACCATTTGATGAAGCACAAAATTCAGAAGGAAATCTGACCAACTCTGGATTTGAAAAGAAGATTCATAGAATCTGAGACGGAGAAATTATCACAACATAACAGCTTTCTGTCTCTTGGCATTATAGCTTTTGTTCCTTGTACATTATATGTACAATGTGCAATAGAAAAAAATTGGATTCGGTCACATAAGTAGCTCTGCTTACATATTTTCACCTAAACTATGGTTTCAGTATACCACAAAGAATATTGATTAGATCACACAATTGCATACATGACAAAATTCTCTGTTACGTATAAAGGGCGCGCAAAAACGCTATCCTAAGTAAAATTACAATAATTTTGGCATAGGCTAATTAGTGAATGCTGACAGGTTAAGAGGAAGAAATGTGCCATATTTTACGCAAATTTAGTCTAAAAATAATTTTCACCCTAAAGTATTGTGAATTTTAATGTCAAAAAGTCACATTTCGAGCTTTGGCAAATTTTACTCATTAAATCCTGCTGGCTTAGTTTAAGTTTTGACTCAGGCTGTTTATCAATATCTTTATTGCACACTGGTATTTATATCCTTGTTGCATAACTAACCTGTTAAAAGCAGTATTGAGGTATTCCTAGCCGTCCAGGTATACGGCTAGAGACTCTTATAAACCAGCATAAAAGATGCAGTAATTGTAGATAGCCGCTTCTTGAAGCGCGAAAATTACGAATGTGTGAAGTCAAGACAAAGAGAAAAATCAGAAAATACTGACATTAAGAATATTAAATTTGTCATAGCTTTTAGGGTGATTAACATTTTCAAACAAAATTTCGCTCAAATACTGAAATTGTTTCCTCTCCAAGCCAGTAAAAAAAGTGCAAAAGCGAAGCGCGTATATCGGCAAGCGCGAAAGGCGAATATTGTCATTGAGCAAAGCGAATCGCGTATATCGGCAAGCGCGAAAGGCGAATATCAACATTGAGCAAAGCGAATCGCGTATATCGGCAAGCGCGAAAGGCGAATATCAGCGAAGCGCGTATATCGGCCAGCGCGAAAGGCGAATATCATCATTGAGCAAAGCGAATCGCGTATATCGGCAAGAGCGAAAAGCGAATATCAGCGAAGCGCGAATATCGGCCAGCGCGAAAGGCGATTATCAACATTGAGCAAAGCAAAGCGCGCATGTCGGCAAGCGCGAAAGGCGAATATCGGCGAAGCGCGTATATCGGCCAGCGCGAAAGGCGAATATCAACATTGAGCAAAGCGAATCGCGTATATCGGCAAGCGCGAAAGCCGAATCTTGTCATTGAGCAAAGCAAAGCGCGTATATTGGCAAGCGCGAAAGGCGAATATTGTCATTGAGCAAAGCGAAGCGCGTATATCGGCAAGCGCGAAAGGAGAATTAATTACAACGTTAAAAACTCAATTCCATTGATCGCTTCGAGAAAATGCCGTAAAAGCGCGCCTCTCCGTAAATCGCTCCGTTCTTCTCCAGTGCGAATAACAGCAACCCTAAGCGCGAATAGTGACTATCGGTATGGCGCATATCTTCTAAGTCAGGATTTGAACCCATAACAAGGAGAAAAGGTCGACCACATTTTGATGCGGAATGATTAGAATGATGCAGATTTCTTCAAAATTGCAATCATTATTCATGAATATTTTCGGTGAAAGTTGACCTTATCATCAAACAAATCAACCCTGCGAATGCGCAACACTCGTCGATATTTGAAAATATTGAAGCATTCGTGACGAATATGTTTTTTCTCCAAAAAATTCAACGATACCCCCATCGACGATTTCTGAAATGTCGAATTACAGCGTTAAAAAACTCAATTCCGTTGATCGCTCCGAAAAAATGCCGTAAAAGCGCGCCTCTCCGTTAATCGCTCCGTTTTACTCCAGCGCGAATAACAGCAAATCTAAGCGCGAATAGTGACTATCGGAATGGCGCATAAATCTTCTAAGTCAGGAGTTGAACCCGTAACGAAGGAAAAAAACGTCGACCAGATTTCGATGCGGAACGGTTAGAATGATGCAGATTTCTTCAAAACTGCAATCATTATTGCGTGAAAATTTTCGGCGAAAGTTGACCGTATCGTCAAACAAATCAACCCTACGGCTGAACGCGCAACACGCGTCGATATTTGAAAATATTGAATCATTCGTGACGAAAAAGTTTTTTTCTCCAAAAATTTCAACGATACCCCCATCGACGATTTCTGAAATGTCGATTTACAACGTTAAAAAGACTCAAATGCCATTGATCGCTGGAGAAAATGCCGTAAAAGCGCGCTTTTCCGGTAGTCGCTCGAGAAAATGCCGTTAAATGCGCGCTTCTCTATTAGTCGCCCAGCGACCTCCGTTACGGCGCTCGCGCGACCTCCAAAAGGCGCTGACGAGCGCGACGGCGCAAGCAAGAAAAAAGCGACTTTCGGAAGAAAAAAGCGACTTTCGGAATAAAAAAGCGACGAACGGCATTGCGCACCAGCGTCTTACGGAATTTTTGAGCGCCTTACGGAATTTTGGAGCGACGAACGGGCAGATTCACAGACGACCAGGCCCCTAACCCTAACCCTAACCCTAACCCTAACCCTAACCCTGGTCGTTTCTCAAAAGACCAGGGTTCATCGGAACAAAAATTTACAATGTTCCGATGCCTGTTAGTCACATTTTTGCGACTCGACTGCATCGCATTCCTGTTCCGATAGATTCCGTTATCGGCGGTTAATGCGCGGGTCCCTAACCCAAGAATTAAAAACGAACATTGTCAGGGGTTCTTTCAGGGTTACCCTAAGGTCCTTAAGGTCAACCCAATCTCCTAAATTTACGTGTAACGTCAAGTTCCGAAGCCATTTCGCATCCACAAAAAATATTTAAAAAATCCGTCCACAATGCAGTGGTAGTTTAAGGGTTACCGTAAGGTCAACCCCCAGACTCCAAAATTTGCGTGGAAGGTCAAGTTGCGAAACCCTTTAAAACCCACCAACAATTTCAAAAATCGGTCCACCAGAATCCTAACCGTTATAGAAGACACAAAATTCACGAAATATCTATGATAGTCTCGTACTCCTGGACTGGCTTCCACTCATCGAGATCACAAGTCAAGAATTTAAAGATTCATTTGTCTGAAAAGTGTCGATATCTTCATCAAAAGTGGTCCGATTTTTATTATTTTTGCACTTTTGAATAGACACTAAGCTCCCCTATATAATGCCTCCCTTTTTTCAAATTCTAGTTCAAAAATTAACCCTAACCCTAGCCCAAAGTGATTTTACGTGTTAAATGTTTCAATAATCTCTGCAGTTAAAGACCGACCCTAGGGTTAGCAATAAATAGGGGTTCAATCTCCGTGAAAATTTTATAGCAAGTTACTGGGCAGCCCTGGATCACCTCTCCCAAATATCATATCTAGATCCCATCGGTAACCCCCTGAATTTCTCAAATTAAGGCTCAAATTTTTTGGCGCGACGAACGGAATCGAAATGAAACAACTCAAATCGACCTAACATTGTCTTTCCAAGCGATTACTATAAGGCGCTTACGAGCGCAACAACAGCAAAGGCGACTATCCGCGACTTCCGTTAGTGCTCTCGAGCGACTTTTATAAGGCGCTAACGAGCGCAACAACAGCAAAGGCGACTATCCGCGACTTCCGTTAGTGCTCTAGCGCGACTTCTGTAAGGCGCTGACAAGCGCAACAACAGCAAAGGCGCCTTTCCGCGACTTCCGTTAGTGCTCTCGCGCGACTTCTGTAAGCCGCTGACAAGCGCAACAGCAAAGGCGACTTTCGGCGACTTCCGTTAGTGCTCTGGCGCGATTTCTATAAGCCGCTGACAAGCGCAACAGCAAAAAAGCGACTTTTGGAATTAAAAAAAGCACGTCTAATGGCAACCCTAAGCGTGTCTAATGGCAACCCTAAACGCGTCTAATGGCAACCCTAGCTGCGCCTAATGGCAACCCTAGCTGCGCCTAATGGCAACCCTAAGTGTGTCTAATGGCAACCCTAGTTGCGTCTAATGGCAACCCTAAGCACGTCTAATGGCAACCCTAAGCGTGTCTAATGGCAACCATAAACGCTTCTAATGGCAACCCTCAGCGTGTCTAATGGCAACCCTAGTTGCGTCTAATGGCAACCCTAAGTGTGTCTAATGGCAACCCTAGTTGCGTCTAATGGCAACCCTAAACACGTCTAATGGAAACTCTGTCACATGTAAAAAGGGTCGGTTTTGGTCACGAAATTGGTCATGATTTATTGGGTTATGGTCATGATAATTTATCCATCATTTGATCACAGGTTCTTTGCACTGTTGTCTTGCCTTTGTAGTTAATGATATTCTACGCCGAGTCTTGAATGGAATTTGGCTGATCGACCATTCTTCTTTAATAATTTATTGGTCGAATCGGTTGTATCTTGACCATTTCTGAGAACAGCATTATTATTTGCTGACCATCCCCATTCCGTGCACAGAATTGAATTAACATCCGTCAGCAAAATACAACGCAATATATATAACAGATGATGATAGTGCTCTGTCCGAGTACAATTTTTGGCTGAATAGACACCAAGCATTGGCCAGAAGTTATGACAAATCAAATTCTTATCTTGTTTGAAATCTGATCGATTCACTTGCAAAAACTGGTAATAATGTTGAATAATGTATGTACATTTTGTGTATGTGTGTATGTATGCATGCATGTATGCATGGAATAATTCAGTCTACCAATTTGATTCAAACTTGGCCTGCACATAATTCGGCCTGCAGTGGCGATTGATTCCATCCAAATTCATATTCGTTACCTATTTTTAATCAGATTTGTTCCATTGCACATTTAAGTGATTCGATGTCATAAGAATTTCGATATAATCATTACGTGACCAATGGAACTTAAAATAAAACCCCTGGGATATTTGTTGTGGTCAACCCAAAGACACACAAATTTGCATGGACGATTCTGCTAAGTAACCCTTTCAAACCCACCAAGAATTTAAAAAATCGGTCCACCAGAACCCTAACCGTAATACAAGACACAAAATTCACGAAATATCTATGATAATCTCGTACTCCTGGACTGGCTTCCACTCATCGAGATCACAAGTCAAGAATTTAAAGATTTATTTGTGTGAAAAGTGTCGATATCTTCATCAAAAGTGGTCCGATTTTTATTATTTTTGCACTTTTGAATAGACACTAAGCTCCCCTATATAATGCTTCCCTTTTTTAAAATTCTAGTTCAAAAATTAACCCTAACCCTAGCCCTAAGTGATTTTACGTGTTAAATTTTTCAATAATCTATGCAGTTAAAGACCGACCCTAGGGTTAGCAATAAATAGTGGTTCAATCTCCGTGAAAATTTTATGACAAGTAACTGGGCAGCCCTGGATCATCTCCCCCAAATATCATATCTAGATCCCATCGGTAACCCCCTGAAATTCTCAAATTAAGGCTCAAATTTTTTGGCGCGACGAACGGAATCGAAATGAAACAACGAACTGAAATCGACATAAGATTGCCTTTCCAAGCGATTACTATAAGGCGCTTACGAGCGCAACAACAGCAAAGGCGACTTCCGTTAGTGCTCTCGAGCGACTTCTGTAAGGCGCTGACAAGCACAACAGCAAAGGCGACTTTCCGCGCCTTCCGTTAGTGCTCTAACGCGACTTTTATAAGGCGCTAACGAGCGCAACAACAGCAAAGGCGACTATCCGCGACTTCCGTTAGTGCTCTCGAGCGACTTCTGTAAGGCGCTGACAAGCGCAACAACAGCAAAGGCGACTTGCCGCGACTTCCGTTAGTGCTCTCGCGCGATTTCTGTAAGCCGCTGACAAGCGCAACAGCAAAGGCGACTTTCGGTGACTTTCGTTAGTGCTCTGGCGCGACTTCTATAAGCCGCTGACAAGCGCAACAGCAAAAAAGCGACTTTTGGAATTAAAAAAGCACGTCTAATGGCAACCCTAAGCGTGTCTCATGGCAACCCTAAACGCGTCTAATGGCAACCGTAAGGACGTCTAATGGCAACCCTAAGCACGTATAAGCCGAAACACGTCTAATGGCAACCCTAAGCGTGTCTAATGGCAACCCTAGTTGCGTCTAATGGCAACCCTAAGCACGTCTAATGGCAACCCTAAGCGTGTCTAATGGCAACCCTAAACGCTTCTAATGGCAACCCTAAGCGTGTCTAATGGCAACCCTAGTTGCGTCTAATGGCAACCCTAAACACGTCCAATGGAAACTCTGTCACATGTAAAAAGGGTCGGTCTTAGTCATGAAATTGGTCATAATTTGTTGGGTTATGGTCATGATAATTTAACCATCATTTGATCACAGGTTCTTTGCAATGTTGTCTTGTCTTTGTAGTTGATGATATTCTACGCTGCGTCATGAATGTAATTTGGCTAATCGACCATTCTTCTTCACTAAATAATTGGTCGACTCGGTTGTGTCTTGACCATTTCTGAAACTAACATTATTATTTGTTGACCATCCCCATTCCGTGCACAGAATTGAATTGACCTCCGTCAGCAAAATACAATGCAATATAATGTAACCCATGATGATCAGTGCTCTGTCCGAGTACAAATTTTGGCTGAATAAACACCATGCATTGGCCATAAGTCATGATAAATGTTATATCCTAATCTTGTTTGAACTCTTATCCATTCACTTGCAAGGAATGTTAATAATGTTGAATAATGTATGTATATTTGTGTATGTGTGTATGTATGCATGCATGTATGGAATGATTCATTCCACCAATTTGATTCAAATGTGGCCTGCACATAATTCGGCCTGCAGTGGCGATTGATTCCATCCAAATCCATATTCATTACTTATTTTGAATCACGTTAGTTTCATAGCATTCTTTAAAATGATTTGATGTCATAAAAATTTCGATATATATTCATTACGCGACCAATGGAACTTACAATAAAAACCCTTGGGATATTGTTTGTGGTCAACCCACAGACACACAAATTTGCATGGAAGCTTCTGCTAAGTAACCCTTTCAAACCCACCAAAAATTTAAAAAATCGGTCCACCAGAACCCTAACCGTGATCCAAGACACAAAATTCAGAAAGTATCTATCATAGTCTCGTACTCCCGGACTGGCTTCCACTCATTCAGATCTCAAGTGTAGAATTTCAAGATTCAGTTGTTTGAAAAGTTTCGATACCTTCATTATTTCTCGTCCGATTTTTAATTTTTTGGCACTTTTAGATAGATACTGAGCTCCTCTATAAGGCGTCCAATTTTGCAAACTCCACATTAAAAAACAAACCTCAACCCTAGGCAAAAGTGATTTTACGTGTTAAATTTTTCAGTAATCCATGCGGTTAAGGAGTGACCCTAGGGTTAGCCATAAATTGGGCTTCGATCTCTGTGAAAATTTTTGAGCAAGTAACTGGATACCCCCGGATCATCTCCCCAAAATATCATATCTAGATCGCATCGGTAACCCCCTAAAATTCTCAAATTAAGGCTCACATTTTTTGGCGCGACGAACGGAATCGAAATGAAACAACGAACTGAAATCGACATAAGATTGCTAACCCAATATCTTCACATTGATTTCAGTGACATATGCAATAATTGACATAGTAGACATAACAATATACATTGCTATATATGCACAATCCATTCATCAATGGATGGGGGTTATGTCCATTGTGTTGTTGGTATGGAATATAGAGAAGGACAATAGTGACCATTGTGCAATTTTGAGTAGGACAGTAGTGCACATTATAAGTTTCACAAGATACAATATTATCATATTGATTCAAATAAATATATATATATATATATATATATATATATATGTATTTATTTATTAACCCAGATTACAAGTTTTTCATCAGACAGCAACTACAAATAACCCTAAGGAATTATTGCGGGAATAACACCAATGTTCACCAATTTATTTCAATTAAACCACATTCGACGATTATAGACAAGTCCCCCACATCTGTCTATCCAATCCATGTAGACGTGGTGTATTATTGAACTTTATTATCAATTTTGTTGTAAATTATCTAACAAATAATTCACAATTGTATGGACAGATTTTATCTGGCTTTGCCATTAATCGCATCGCTGTTCCGTTAACGCACAAGCGCCTAAACACTCAATTAGTCGCCCGCGACTTCCGTTAGTGCTCTGGCGCGACTTCTATAAGGCGCTGACAAGCGCAACAGCAAAAGCGACTTTTGGAATAAAAAGAAGCGACCAATGGCAATACTTCCGTCAGTGCTCTCGCGCGACTTCTATAAGGCGCTGACAAGCACAACAGCAAAGGCGACGTTTGGAATAAAAAAGAGGCGACCAATGGCAATGCGCACAAGCGTCTTATCGAAGCACGTCTAATGGCAACCCTAGTTGTGTCTAATGGCAACCCTAGCTGTGTCTAATGGCAACCCTAAGTGTGTCTAATGGCAACCCTAGTTGCGTCTAATGGCAACCCTAAGTGTGTCTAATGGCAACCCTAGCTGCGTCTAATGGCAACCCTAAGTGTGTCTAATGGCAACCCTAAGCACGTCTAATGGCAACCCTAAGCGCGTTTAATGGAAAGCGGAAGTACGCCTAATGGCAACCCTAAGCACATCTAATGGCAACCCTAAGCGCGTCTAATGGCAACCCTAAACGAGTCTAATGGAAATACTAGTTGATGGAAATCATTCAACGCGCATAATCTAGGCCCGAATATTGGACTGATTGGAAGTGCCACATGTAAAAAGGGTCGGTCTTGGTCATGAAATTGAGCATAATCTATTGGGTTATAGTCATGATAATGTATCCATTCTTTGATCACAGGTTCTTTGCACTGTCGTCTTGTCTTTGTAGTTGATGATATTCAACGTGTCTTGTATGGATAACACAAACAATATATGTAACAAGCAGTCATTATTTGGGCCGATTTTCATAACCTGCTGCTCCATGAATCGTTCAACCGATTTGGTCAGTACAATTTGTGGCTCCATAAACACCATGCATTGGCCAGAAATTATGACAAATCTTATATCCTAATCATGTTAGTAATCTGATCGATTCACTTGATTAAACTGTTAATGATGTTTAATAATGTATGTATATTTGTGTATGTGTGTATGCATGCATGTATGTATGTATGGAATGATTCAGTCTACCAATTTCACTCAAATTTGGCCTGTTCATAATTAGGCCTGCAGTGGCGATTGATTCCATCCAAACTCGTATTCATTACTTATTTGGAATCACATTGGTTCCATTGCATATTTTGAAATGAATCGATGTCGTAAGAAATTCCATATACTCATTAGGCGACCAATGGAACTTGCAATAAAACTCCTGGGATATTTATTGTGGTCAACCCACAGACACACAAATTTGTATGGAAGATTCTGCTAAGTAACCCTTTCCAACCCACCAAGAATTTAAAAAATCGGTCCACCAGAACCCTAACCGTGATCCAAGACACAAAATTCAGAAAATATCTATGATAGTCTCATACTCCTAGACTGGCTTCCACGCATTGAGATCACAAGTCAAGAATTTCAAGATTCATTTGTGTGAAAAGTTTCGATACCTTCATTATTTGTGGTCCGATTTTCATTTTTTTTGCTCTTTTAGATAGATACTGAGCTCATCTATAACGCGTCCAATTTTGCAAACTCCAGATTAAAAAACAAACCTCAACCCTAGGCAAAAGTGATTCTACGTGTTAAATTTTTCAATAATCTATGCGGTTAAAGAGTGACCCTAGGGTTAGCCATAAATTGGGGTTCGATCTCCGTGAAATTTTTACAGCAAGTAACTGAGCACCCCTGGATCATCTCCTCAAAATATCATATCTATATCCCATCGGCAACCCCCTGAAAGTTTAAAATTAAGGCTCCAGAAATTTTGCCGCGACGAACGGAAGCGAAATGAAGCAAAGAAATGAAATCTACATAAGATCGACAATCCAATATCTTCATATTGTTGTCAATGACATAAGCAAAAATGTACATTATATACATAAAATATACACAATCCATTCATCAATGGATGGGGGTCGTGTCAATCATGTTGTTGGTATGGAATAAATTGTGGAGAAGGACAATAGTGATAATTATGCAATATTGAGTTGGACAGTAGTGCACATTATCAGTTTCACAAGAAACAATATTATCATATTGATTTGGATTGATATATATTTACCCAGATTACATATTTTTGTCAGACAGCAACTAGATATAACCCTAAGGAATTGTCGTGGGAATAATATTTAAATTAAACCACATTCGATGATTATAAGCAAGACCCCACATTGTTCTATCAACCCCATGTAGACGTGGTGTATCATTGAAATTTATTATCAATTTCTATGTTAATTTTATCACAAATAATTCACAATTGTATTGACACATTTTTTCTGCCTCTTGCATTAATCGCATCGATCTTCCACTAATCGCGTCCTGTGCTCTATTCCATTAATCGTTCAAATAGGAGGCTCAAATGCGTCTATTGGCAACCCTGAAGACACGTCTATCGGAAACCCTATGCACGTTGCTTCAAAGCGGAAGCGCGTCTAATGGCAAAACTAAGCACCTCTAATGGAATCTCTAGTTGCTTGGAAGCGGAAGCACGTCTAATGGCAACCCTAAGCGCGTCTAATGGCAAGCGGAAACACGTCTAATGGCAAAACTAAGCACGTCTAAAGGAAACTGTAGTTGCTTGAAAGCGGAAGCACGTCTAATGGCAACCCTAAGCGCGCGTCTAATGGAAACCCTAGTTGCGCCTAATGGAAACTCTAGTTGCTTAAAAGCGGAAGCACGTCTAATGGCAACCCTAAGCGCGTCTAATGGAAACACTAGTTGCGCCTAATGGAAACTCTAGTTGCTTGAAAGCGGAAGCACGTCTAATGGCAACCATAAGCGCGTCTAATGGCAAGCGGAAACACGTCTAATGGCAAAACTAAGCACGTCTATCAATTTGACTCAAATTTGGCCTGTTCATAATTAGGCCAGCAGTGGCGATTGATTCCATCCAAACTCGTATTCATTACATATTTGGAATCACATTGGTTCCATTGCATATTTTGAAATGAATCGATGTCATAAGAATTTCGATATACTCATTAGGCGACCAATGGAACTTACAATAAAAAACCCTGGGATATTTCTTGTGGTCAACCCACAGACACACAAATTTGCATGGAAGATTCTGCTAAGCAACCCTTTCAAACCCACCAAGAATTAAAAAAATCGGTCCACCAGAACCCTAACCGTGATTCAAGACACAAAATTCAGAAAATATCTATGATAATCTCGTACTCCTGGACTGGCTTCTGCTCATTGAGATCACAAGTCAAATATTTCAAGATTCCTTTGTGTGAAAAGTTTCGATATCTTCATCATAAGTGGTCCGACTATTATTTTGTTTGCATTTTTGGATAGATACTAAGCTCTCCTATATCATGCCTCCCATTTTTCAAATTCTAGTTCAAAAATTAACCCTAACCCTAGCCCGAAGTGATTTTACGTGTTAAATTTTTCAATAATCTATGCGGTTAAAGATCGACCCTAGGGTTAGCCATAAATAGGAGTTCGATCTTCGTGAAATTTTTCTAGCAAGTAAATGGACACTCTCGAATCATCTCTCCAAAATATCATATCTACATCCCATCGGCAACCCCCTGAAATTTTAAAATTAAAGCTCAAAAAATTTACCGCGACGAACCGAAGCGAAATGAAGCAAAGAAATTAAATCGACATAAGATTGTTTTTCCAATATCTTCACATTGATGTAAATTACATAATCAATAATTGACATAGTACACATAACAATATACATTGCTATATATGCACAATCCATTCATCAATGGATGGGGGTTATGTCGATTATGTTGTTGGTATGGAATATAGAGAAGGACAATGGTGACCATTATGCAATATTGAGTGGGACAGTAGTGCACATTATAAGTTTCACAATATAGAATAATATCATATTGATTCAAATATATATATATATATATATATATATATATATATTTTAACCCAGATTACAAGTTTTTATCACACAGCAACTACAAATAACCCTAAGGAATTGTTGTGGGAATAACACCAATGTTCACCATTTTATATGTCTATCCACTCCATGTAGACGTGGTGTATTATTGAACTTCATTATCAATTTTTATGTGTATTCTCTCACAAATAATTCGTTTGTGGGGGGGGGGGGGTTGACCAGGGGGGGGTTCCTACATTCCGTTTCGGAATTACCTAAATTTTAGCCATTGCAAATTTATGCCATTATTCATAATCCATGTTTTATTCCATATATTCCGTTAGTCACATTTAATTTCATTACTCTGCAAGAGGTTTATTAATGTTGTGCGATTAGTCACATTTATTCCATTAGTCATATTTCCAGTTAAGTTCTATGCCATTAGTCACATTTATTCGTTTAATCGTCTTTGTTCCATTAGTCGTCTCGAGCGCTATTGGTCAGTTGCAGCAGCGCAGCGCTACCTACTAGCCCGTTAGTTCGTCTCGCCGCCGATGCAGCACGCTGCAGAATTCATTCTTAGACATAGCGAGCTTGTGCTCAGACGTTTTAAATTTATTAGCGCTCTCAAATCCAATTGAACATACACTCATCTTCTTACAGTCTAAGTTGCAAACACACACATACACACACACACTAGGGCAAAATTTTACATTCAGATAAGGATCTCACAGATAATTAACTTGCACGCACTCAATCAAACATACCAACTCTAAACTCCCTTCCCTCCCTCCCTCCCTCCCTCCCTCCCTCGCCACTCCCTCTCCCCCTCCCTCCCTCCCTCCCTCTCTCCCCCCACCGTCATGTCGGACGATCCTAATTCTCTCAGCAGTTTTGACCTGTCGTTTAGGTCGGGAGAGCTTGACTCTAACGAATTTGCAGGAATTTTGGAGGCTTTGATTGAGTCTGAAGAAGCAACGGGTTCTTGTGACATCGCGGAGCTTGATGCCCCAAGCATCGGGGAGTTTATTTCGAGTTTCGAGGTAAGTGAATCGGTCGTGGCAAGTCTCGTAGCCACTTGTAAGACCAGCAGCAGCCGTCTCCTTGCTGTCTCGTCTGTACCAAGCGCTGAACAAGGTTGCGTTATGTCAGATTCTTGTACGCCCACCACCTTCACAGAGATTTTGTCGTCGACGGTGCCAGTTTCTGATCAGTCTGTCGTTAGGGGTTCCTCTGCCGAGGCTTGTTTCAATGCTTTTTCATCGGTGCCAGCTGAGCAATCTTGCGTCATTACACAGGGGTCGATGGTAGCGTCTGTACCAAGCGCTGAACAAGGTTGCGTCATGTCAGATTCTTGTATGCCCACCACCTTCACAGAGATTTTGTCGTCGACGGTGCCGGTTTCTGATCAGTCTGTCGTTGGGGGTGGAAATGCTTTTTCATCGGTGCCAGCTGAGCAATCTTGCGTCATTACACAGGGGTCGATGGTAGCTGCTACAGCTATCGATTTAACCCATCTGCATTCGGCGTCGTCGAACCCTAACCATTTGATTTTATCTCAGGATTCATCACTAAATTCTTCAGCCTGGGACGATGTGGAACCATCGTACCGATCGAGTTGTGACTCGGAGAAAACAATCATTGTTTGTAACAACAGTGTACAAGAAGATAAAAATGCTTGCAGTACAGATACTACTACTAGTAATAATGTTGTATGTAAGACTGTTACAGATGTTGTTCTTAGTCAAACTGACGACGAAAAAGATGAAAATAATAACGAACTAAATGACGACGATCTTCGTGAACAGATACACGATGACACTGAAAATGTAGAACATCAACAAGCTGGTGATGTGAATACATCGCAAGACTTGTTTCATAATGACGATGATCGTGTTGTAGATAAGTTGTACATAAAGACTGATCGCGGACGGAATAGACTGACTTGCCCGTTATGTGGCAAGAGTAGTCAGAGCATAACACAACACATAAGTCACGATCATAAGTTGAATAAGCTTGAGGCTCTTGCGATTGCAAGAACCATACCGGGTTACGGTAGGCGTTCTGCCCCACGAAAGATTTTGCAAAGCCCAGCACATTTAGCGAGAGACTCTCGTTGGGAATGTTACGTTTGCGGAGCGAAGGCGACGAGGCCGAGAGACCACATGTCTCGTCTTCATGTTTCACTGTTTAAACTCATGCGCACACACTCGATTAAAGCAAAAACGAAGCTCTTTGTAGACGTACCCCTATCGACAGTGTACTTTTACCCGTCGACGGACGCCAACGCCCCACCCATACAGCTAAAAGTGGCAAGTGCTGCAAGTCTTTTGCCCTCACCCACTCCTACAGATGCACTGTTTGGTCGAACAAGTCCCATTCCCCATGATGGTCATAGTTCTGATGGGGGGCATAGTTCTCAGCAGCAGTGTGGTGGATTCAGATCGAGCAGTCCGGTCATTCAGTGTACTGTCGAACGACATGCTGAAACACCTGTAACACGAGCAGAAAACGACATCGTTGTAACAGCTGCTGCTGTCGATGTTACCACACCACACGATCATACTCCCGATGATAGTACAGCAGCAGCAGTAGTAAGACAGACTAAGAAACAGAGACAACGTGCCAGTTGTAGTAGTAGCTCGGCGTCATGCAGTCGGTTGGGTGATCCTTCAACATCAAACTCATGCGAGCCGACCATGCCAGATGTCGGACCTAAAACACAACCACCACCGTTACTAGCACATACGACACGCAGACCGACAACAATAACAACAACAACAACATGTACAGACACATGCGCTGTTCCACTAGATCTATCTGTTGCTAGTCGTGGTAAGACTTTTAGTCCAGAAAGGGTTACCACCTCCGCTAAGAAACGGAGAGTAACGTCGTCAGTAGCCAGTAGAATTCCAGTGGGTGATGTAATATTTCATCCAGTTCGCAAAGATTGTACTCGAGGGACGAGTTGTGTTCATTCGAGCGGTTTATTCAAGTCTAAGGGCCGCCCCCCCATGGTCGTGTCTGTTGTCGACGATGTTCCACCTAAGGTTAAACCGATACAACAACCACCGCTACCACAACACAACACAGATGCTGTTGACAAACCTCATGAAACAACTAAGGTTTCAGATAGTAAAGAACTTAGTAACAGTAAAGCAAGGAAAGTACAAAAAGTTAAAACTTCAGTCAATGCACAACCTCAGCAGGTTCCACTCGGCAGCATTAGTACGAGTACGAGTAGTACGAGTACAGCGCCGCCGCCGCCCACTTGTGAGTCGAGTCTTTCTGCAGTGGAGTCCACATCGAGCCTTGGTCCGGTAAAGCCGGTTCTTTTTGAACATTTCAATGAAATGAAACAGAATCGATATACATGTCCAGAATTTCAAAAAAATCTGATAGCAGCATTTATCGATTACCTTAAGTCGCCTATGGGCGGACAGAAGTCTGTAAATGCAAGCTATGTACCAACGATAACATCGTTACTTTCGGTTATTCCGAATCCGAACGCGCTTACCGTCGCTTCAGTTAACAGACTGTTCATCATACCGATGCAAAATGGGGCCTTCGGTCGCTTTCAACCCACGACGCAGCAGAATAAGGTTCTTTTCATGTCCGAATTTTGCGATTTCTTGAGATCGGGCATGGCCCCAGACGTTAGCCTAACGAGAGAGGCCGACTACAATCTGAGTAGAATAAAAGAACAGTCGGTTGCGTGGCGAAAGAGCTTTCGCAAAGCTATCAGCCGTCAGCGGCATGGCTTTAAGCTAAAGGAAAGATCTAAGGCGCTTAAGCCAAAGGACTTCAAAGCATTTGCTGACAGTCCTAATACAGATCCCTTGGACAAGTTTCTTAAGAAGGTATGGGCGGGCAGACACGCGGCCAGGGTGTCCACCTCACTGTACGTCAGACTAAGAAATTACGTCTTGTTCAAGTTGTCGACTTCTAACAGTTGCAGGGCAGGTGTCTTGCGTGGGCTGACTGTAGCACAACATCGGGAGGCCGTTGCCGAGGCAAGTCCTAGCGACTCGTTGGTTTACGAAATAGTCGATCATAAGACGTATTCGACACACGGCCCAGCCAGACTGGTCATACTTCCGGTTTTTCGCCCGCTCATCGAATCCTTTGTTGAAATTCGTTGCGCCACAGTTCGAAGCGATTTATGCGACAAGGTATTTGTGACTCGCTCAGGTGAAGAGATGTGCACCTCGATCCTCTCGAAAGCTAACAAGTCGGCTTTTACCTATGCAGGGTTAGAGAAAGCTCCAACATGTACACGTATTAGAAAATACAACGTCAACTTGACACACAAGCAACAGCCCGATCTCAAAGCAGATCTTGCAGAACACATGTCACACAGGTTAAGCACGGCCGTAAGCTATTATCTCGAGCAGGCCGACTTGGCAGCCTCTGTTGCAACAGTCAGCTCTTTGAACAAGTTGCAATCGCAGCAACCCAGCAGTGTTGCTATTGAACAAGATCCTCCTCCTCCTCCTCCTCCTCCTCCTCCTCCTCCTCCGCCTCCTCCTCCTTCGAAACCCTCAAACGAGTTTGAGAGCTCGGATGAGGAGGGCCCTATTCCTTTCTTAAGAAAGAATAGAATAAATTTTCGCAAAGGGCTCGTCGTTTCATCGTCGTCGTCTTCAGATTCTGATGATCCTTCCAGATCTACCCACATCAGATCTGCATCAGTGCATAGTAACACCACTTCCTGTATTGTTTCTTCTTCTTCTTGTGCTCCAGCAGTTGTTGTTAAACCTCCGCGCAGAACGCTGTCTGCAGGATCGTTTCCTATGTTGGAAGAGTCATGTGGTAGTAGTAGTAGTAGTAGTAGTAGTAGTAGTTCCTCGAATGTTGTTCTGGTTCATAATCCTGTTGAGACTCCACCAAGACAACCACACCCGTCTGATCGCTCCTCGCCGGGTGCACACCAGAATCTCTCGACCACGCCCGACGGAAAATACCGCTCCGTTGCGGCCCTCGGTAGGATTACCTCGAAAGGTAGGGTTGCCGTACGAGTTTCGTGGACAGTGGGGCAGACGGCCCGTCTTACGACTCTGTTTTCGGAGTACATCGCCAACAAGGACTTATCGGCACGAACAATACGTGAAGTTCTTGAAGATAAAGCTAACGAAATCGATAAGCAGAGGTTCATGAGGGAGCTGAATGTGAGCTTCGAGAAATTATGCAAATCAGTACGCGAAAAGCTTCGCAATCTTTAACCGGTTATTAAGGTGGACTTGATGATGTAATCAACTACTCATCATTATTGTTGTAGCCGTGGTGACCCTAACCCGAAGTACAGTAGATCACCTGATGTACTTAATTTTTGCTGTTCTTTTACTGTGATGTCTATGTCAGATTTTCAAACAAAAGACACAATATTCGTATCATACTCTTTGCAGGAGAAAAGATTATGATAAGAATTTTGTGTCTTGACCATACCGTTCATTCCTATCTAACCCCAACCATTCCTCATCCCTTTTCATCTAATTCCTGCATGAAAATATTTCAATTTTAACAAGATATTTCATTTGAATACGTATATGTATTGTTTATATTTGATTTCAGTGCGACACATTGGTCACAGTTTTCCGGTGATATCCTAATACAGGTCCATAGGGCTCTTTATCCCCTTTCATCCTATACCTGCACTATACTTGTTAGGGTTATAACCATATATGTTATTTGTTTTTAGGTATTGTTTCTGCAGAGATTGTTTCTATTGTGTGTGACATTCTGGTCATAGTTTAAGGCGTGACATCCGAGACTGAATAGATCTGTGATAGGTCCCTTTCAGCCTGAAACATTTTACAAGTTTATATGCCAAGTTTTGATATGTGTAGTACATATACTTCCTAAGGTTCTAGAGACTTTGACTGGTATTGACGATCATGATGGTGACTTCTGGGTACACTCTTTATTTCTGTCACAATGTCACTTTATCTGTCGTCGTCGTCGTCGTCGTCGTTGTTAACGGGGCAGATAAAGCGACACAGAGTGTTAGTGTGACACAAAGAGATAGTGTAACTGTGTAATGGTATTATTATTATTAACTTTCCTTTTTATAATTAAGTTTCGCATTATCTTCTTAGTTCTCCTGTTAAGAAGATAATGGGAATGTTATTTTTTCCATCCCTAATGACCCTTTAACCTTTCTCGCTGTTTCTGTACTTATTTCGCATGTTCTTTTATTTCTCTCTCTTTCTACTTCTTATTATTGTTCTTATTCTTAAACCTATTATTATCATATCTTCTTGTCTTAATTGGCAAGGTTTTATAAATTAATTTTGTTACTGTCTCTTACCTTTTTGTTCTCTTGCTATCTTATTTCTTCTACGTTCACGTAGCTTGCTCGCTTGTTTTCATTTCTTGTCTTTATTTGCCAAAGGGATGTCGTTCTTAATTGCTCGACATTTCTTGGCTTGCTTGCAAGCTTTTTAATTTCTTGTCTTTATTTGCCAAAGGGATGTCGTTCTTAATTGCTCGACATTCTTTGGCTTGCTTGTAAGCTTTTTAAATTTCTTGTCTTTAATTGCCAAAGGGATGTCGTTCTTAATTGCTCGACATTCTTTGGCTTTATTTGCCAAAGGGATGTCGTTCTTAATTGCTCGACATTCTTTGGCTTGCTTGCAAGCTTTTTTCATTTATTGTCTTTATTTGCCAAAGGGATGTCGTTCTTAATTGCTCGACATTCTTTGGCTTGCTTGCTCGCTTCTTTTCATTTCTTGTCTTTATTTGTCAAAGGGATGTCGTTCTTAATTGCTCGACATCTTTTGGCTTGCTTACATTTCTTGTTCACAGGTCGTTGTTCATTCTTCGACCTTCTCCTTTCTTATGCTTTCTTATTCTTTCTGCACTCTCTCTCTATAATTGTCTTGCTGCTATTGCTTTATTCTTCATTTTATTATTATCATTCCTTCTTGCCTTAATTGGCAAGGCATCTCCTGTCAAATCTCTTTCTACTCTGAAATATCTCGTCACTCTATTTCTTGCCGCCGCCGCCGCTGTCTCTTTTATCTCACTCTTAGCCCCCATTTATCATACCCACTTTATTTCTTCTCCATCTTATCCTTTCATATTATTAAGGGAGAGAAAAAGGACTGCCTCCACGTGGCCTCTCCCGGGCAACTAGCTTTAGAGTAGCGGCTTAACGATGAAATTCGTTAAATATTTTGACTAGCTAGTCATTTGACCGTTTAGCCGCTACTTTAAAGGTAGGCGAAAGTCCTAATCCTGTCACTCATTTGCCTTGTCACTTGGACACATTTCTTGTCTGTCACCTCCTTTCTTGTCTTGTAATTTAGAGACTTGTCTATGACTTTTCTGTCGATCATGTTAAGGTCACTTAGAAGGGCATTGCCTAAGCTCATTTCTCTGTCACTTGTGTTGTCGCTTTGACGCCACTCGCATCTCTATTTCTTCCATCTTCTTCAAAATATTCCGTTTTCTTCTTCTTCTTCTTCTTCTTCTTTTTTTGAATTTTCCCTTTTACATTAAGAAGGGGACCCGGTCAGTTATTAACTACCTCTTAATGGTAGTCGAAAGGAATCTGTCTGTTTCTGCTTGTTCGTTTGCCTGTTTGTCTGTCTGTGTCTGTCTGTTTGTCTGTATATCTGTTTATCTGTCTGTCTGTTTGTTTGTCTGTCTGTTTGTCTGTCTGTCTGTGTCTGTCTGTCTGTCTGTCTGTATCAGTTTGCGTCAGTCTGTGACTGTCTGTGACTGTCTGTGTCTGCGTCTGTCTGTGTCTGTCTGTGTCAGTCTGTGACTGTCTCTCTGTGTCTGTCTGTCTGTCTGTCTGTCTGTCTGTCTGTCTGTATCAGTCTGCGTCAGTCTGTGACTGTCTGTGACTGTCTGTGTCTGCGTCTGTCTGTGTCTGTCTGTCTGTGTCAGTCTGTGACTGTCTGTCTGTCTGTGTTTGTCTGTCTGTCTGTCTGTCTGCGTCTGTCTGTGTCTGTCTGTCTGTCTGTCTGTCTGTCTG